>JASDQU011443197.1:10424-23341 GCA_032191745.1 Picea mariana | reverse complement strand
ACCCAAAAAAGGGGTCGAGATCCGTGATCTCCGCTTCGTCTTGTGCTCCTCCTTCGACAGGATGTCGAAGTCCTAAAATAGGTCAAACTTGAGTAGATCCCTCAAAAATTGGTCAAGGGCCAACATGCCCCCAACACTCACCTCTGACTCGTCCTGAGTCACTCTGATGTAGGAAGTTCGGCTTCAAACGCTTAGAGTTTGGATTGAACTGCTTCGAATTGCTGCTGTGCTACAATATCTTGTTCAACAAATTATTGAATGACTGCATCATTCACAGGTCCTTCCAAGCGCTGTTCTATTGTGGTGCTAACCTGCTTTAGTTCTGCTCCTTGGCCTTCTACCTCTGTAAACAATTGATAGGCATTATCTTGCACAGGTTGGAATTTCTGAGTTATCTCCATAACCCTACTCTAGATAGTATGGATTTGTTGTTGGGTGGTTCACTTCTCTTGAGATCTCTTCATTCTCTCCACAACTGTCAGGGATTTCAACTATGCCTGTAGTGTTCCTGCGTGCTGCTTCGCTTCCTGGAGCTGCGACTCCAGTGCTTTCAATTCTGGGTTCTCAGTAAGTTTCTCAAATGTCTAGGCATTGTGATCAATGAATTGCTTACATTCTAAGGTAAGGGCCTTTATCCTTTCAACTGCACTCTTGGAAGTTGCTTCTCTTTGGTCTTTTACCTCCTTCGGGGTCTCGGGCACAATGCATAGTTCTAGGTCTGCGATGCGTTGCTGCAGCTGCTGTATCACTTCTTCAAGTTGAGCTACTTGCTTCATGACTTGATCCTCTTTCTTTACTTCTTCAATAGTCACATAGTACAGTGCTCTGTTGACCACTTCCTTCACTTCAAGTTGCTCGACGAGCAACTGTTCCTTTCCTTGATGCAGCTATGTCTTTTCTTCATCGAAATTCTCTTGGAGAGCACTCTTTTCTTGTTCGGCAGCTTGCCATTGTTCTACAAGTACTCCTTGTACTTGTACCAAATCCTGGGTGGCTTGCACTATTTCCTCTTGTGCTTGTTGAAGGTGAGATTCGACTGTATTGGCGAGATGATGGAGTTGAGTGGGCTTGTCTCCCAGTTCTGGTGTTCGCAATGACAAAGGCGCAGTTGAGACTATGCGGATGGACTGTAGTTCCTACTGCACCCTTGTAGCTCGACCTCAATTCTATGGTATATCTCCTCCTGTTTAGCTTCTTGCTTCTCTGCTATCTCCAGCAAAGCATCGTTCAGGGCTGCTATGATGAAATTAAAATCATCAGAGGTGAGGACGGTCTGCATCTTAGTTATAGGGCATTTTGATTTCTTCTGGGAGGAGGGTTTTGGGGGGGGAAAACTTCCTTTTCTTCGAGGATTCCTCCTCATCTCTGGGCAGTGTTACTTTGCCTTTCCTCTGTGCAACTTCTGTGCCATTGATATCTTCGCCATCACCTGCTTTATCTGGTGACATGGAAGCAGTCTTCACTGAGGCACTGCTTAAATCTTGTACTTCGCCAATCTTCTTTGTTTTTCTAGGTCCAGGTGTATCTTGCACAGATTATGGGCTGTCGATGTCAGATATCTCTGCAAGGTCGGCTGGAATGAGGAGGTCAGTAGACCATTCCTTAGTAATCTCCTCTAAGTCTTCCTCCGTTAGCTTTTAATTGGACTGAATCTGTTGATTGTGCACCTTCCGGCATCTCCCAGGCAATGAAAGCGATCAGGATCAAGAGCCAGCTGAAATGGAATTCGTATCCTTGATCTTGCGCTTCTATGCAGTCAAGTTCCAACTGGTTCACCATTTACTTCACCCAATTCATTTGTAGGCCCTCTGTGCACTTCCCTTCGAGGTCGACTACAAAACCAATCACTTGGGTGGGTCGGTTCTTGCGCACTAACTTCCCTGCAATCATCTGACATGCGAGGCACACTGCTCCATTCTGAATAGAGGCTACCTTGTAGCCTCACATTCCCTTCGCGACATCACCGTAAGTGTCCTTGATCCTTAGTGTGAGAGTGCGATCCATGGCTTTTCCAGGATAGAAGTCCCGTGGGTCAGGTCCTTTCATACTCAAGCCCGTGATCCGATTGATCAAGGTTGGATCAACTGTGATACGATGGTTTAGCCACAAATAGCCACCATGGTAACAAGACAACAACAACTTGACACATGCATTCACCTCTTGGCGTATTCCGAAGTGGGGAATTTTCATGACGTTGAGCAGAGTGGACTACGTGAGGTTATGAGTCCATGCTTGGGGAATTACCTTTGAGATTTTCCCTTTTGTTCTAGTCAGATACTTATGCGAGGCTAATATGTTGTAGACTTTGCGATCTCCGAGGTTGAAGTCGCTAAACTTCAATGCTACGATCTTATCTTGGCCTGCTCACACTACGCGTATCCCCTTCGGGAGGTTCGTAGTGACCAAGGCGTACTCAAAATCTCTAGGTATGCTGTCTTGGTTTACAACACTGCTTAAAGGTGGTATATTGGTGGCTAGGATAGTCTGGATCAGTTTAGCATTTGCTAAGTCATCCCTATGCTTAGTTCACTTCTCATCAGATGGCCGGGATGATCCTGCTCCGCGAGTAGTGGATGGAGAGGCTGGCAGTCCTCTCGTGGATGATGGTTGTATACCTGTAGACATCGACATGACTCTTTTAGTCATGAGGTCGATAAAAAATTCCTCAACAACGCTTTCTACAACACTCAACTCGTCTGACATACACGCTCGGGGTTAACAATCTCAGGTTCGGGGGGTAGCTTACACACAGTAATGAGATAGAGAGTAGAAGCACAATGATCACTTTATAAACTCAACTTAGTCTATGGGATCAAATACTCAATTGGCAAAAGTGTTCTCGGTGCGTGGTGTGGTGGGATAAATAGGTAACTCGACAACAGGTTGCTTGCAACAGGTATGAGGCCTTCATTAACTCATTTCTGTCCATTATGGCATGGTCCTAATGATCAGATGGTGAGATGGATGTCCACAAATGGCTTTCTATCCATTCAAAGCATTGATCTAATAGTTATAATGTCCCCAACGACTATATTGCTTTGTCATGGCGAAGTGCCATGTGTCGCTGTTCTGATATCCTGGTGAAGCTCCAATTTTGCAAAGTCTCCTTTTGTGAGGTTCCCTCTAGAGCCTTCTGCAACTTATTGATCTTGGCTCTCTTCTTACTTAAATTTCTAGCCTTCTTTCCAGTGATCTTCGTCTCAGTATTCCTTTTTCCATTTTGATTTTTGTCTTCTTTTGACCTAGTCACTTCGTGCTATTGAGATTCTTCCCTAGTGTTCCCGGATAATACTTCTTAATTGTCTGGGATAGGTACTTCAATCTTCTGTGGATCCTCTAGTGTTCTTGCAATTTCAACATTTGGGTCTCTAGTGTTAAATAGCTTTGATTTGTTCTACCGTTCTTCCACCAAGTGTGAAATCCTTCTAGTCATGAAATATTTTAATTCATGCTTCTTCTACTACAAAACTTCTTCTTCTTCCTTTCGTCTGGCTTGATCTCTATCAATCTAAGGTTTTCTTAATAACATGGTAAATGGGGCGCTGTCCTCGATAAATTTAACAATCTCAAAATCTTCTTCTGTTGAAGCACCATTCGCATTCATAGGTATCTGAGTGAGCCTTCCACATAGGTTTATCAACTTTCCTCTGAATAACCCTATTCCTCCTAATGAAGGAATCATAACAGGCTTTCCTAAAAGTTCCCAAGTTCTTTCTATCATAATATTCACTTGTGTTTCCTCATCCAGAACACAGTCAATGTCGAAGTCTCCTATTCTTTCTTCAAGACATTCTTTTTATTTTAAGATCTCTGATAATCTAACATGTTGGTGGTCATTCAGGGGTTCTTTTATTTGTAGCAATACTTTCTCTGATTCTTTCTAGGGTTCTGCTCTTTCTGGATCTACCTTAGGGTTTTCTTTATTCAGATTCATTCCTTCCAGCTTAGCAATCATTCTAGGGCAATCCAACACTTCATGGTCCATAGATTTACAACAAAGACAACTAGGTCTTCTCCCAGGGAATTCCTTAGCAAGATGTTTGGGTTTTCTACAAGTGTAACAGAGGGTTAATCCTCTCTTTCTCTTAAATGATCCCCAATCTTTCCTATACTCCGCACTAGGCTCATAGGATCTAACCTGCAAAAAATTATTTCTAGGATCCTGCATCCATTTGTTAGTCCAAACATTCTTTCTATGCATAGGTATAACATATTTTTCACTATTCATATTAGATCTATTCATATCAAATATTCTTTCATCTATTAATACCCTAGTTTTCAAGCTAGGATAGAATCTATCAAACATACCTTGATTCATACTTTTGAAACAAAAATTTCCACTAATCTTACTTCTACAAAGCACAAAGCCTTTAGATCTATAACTTTTCACTATTCTTACCTTTATGAGAGAACACAGCTTACAGATCTTACCTATTGTCTTCATATCTGACCTCTTTTCTTGGCACAGAGCTTCTCAGTTCAAGTATAATGCTACACACTAGGGAAACAAATCTATGCATAGAGCTGTCAGAATCTCAGGCCAAATCTTTGCACAAAGCTTCTTCTTTCTTAGTTCCCAATAATCACAGTTTCAGGTCTGATACTGCACACTTCAACAGTATATCTATGCACATAACTTTTTTTTAGTTCCCAACGATCACAGTTTCAGGTCCCGACAACAAAACCATTTGTTGGCACATGGGTAGAACCAGGGTTCAATGCTACAACAATGCATCCAAAAAACCTTAACTACCGACCCTTTTGGCAACACCTGCAAAGCAGATGAAGTATCACCCGAGGTAGAGGCAGGGGTGGTTGCAGGACTCAAGTGTCTGCAACTTTAGCTGGGACACAGATATGTGATTATAATACTTAATAGAGAACTTAGCATCAACACTTCATCAATATTCAACCAATAACTACTGCGTAGATAGAGCAAAGCATCACATCATTCACTCATATATGATGTATTTAAGAACTTTATCATAAAAAATAAGGTTATATCTAGCATATCAATCACTAAGCACCTTCACATAGGTCAGATCTACCATTCTTACACATTATTAGCACAAAGCATAAGCATATTTATCTATCTCTATCAAAGCACTTAGTAAGAGAAGTTATAAACACATCAAGACAAGCACAAAGCAAATCAACATAGTATTTACGTGGTTCACCCCCACCCTGGGGCTACATCCACTAAATCTTCTTCTTTATTGTCTTCAATCAATCAGTTACAATCACAGAGCCTCAAAACCCTACTTCACCTAGGACAGGAGATCTGCACAGCTCGCTAGATCCTCCTTCCCTGAGTAGATCTAAGCACACAACCTTCCATGGCCTCTTACAATGACTTTCACTTCGCTTTGCAAGTCTCACACTGTATGCACAGAGCACTTACAATCATTCAATCACATAGATCTAGTACTTAGCAATTTTTCACACTCTATATTGCCTAGACATCTATATATATTACAAAATAGGCCTTAACATGGGTAAACCCATGGGACGACATCCCATGCCCGTTACATAATCCCAAAAACCCAAAAAGGACCCAAAAAAGGGGTCGAGATATGTGATATCTGCTTTGTCTTGCGCTCCTCCTTCGACAGGTTGTCGAAGTCCCAAAATAGGTCAAACTTGAGCAGATCCCTCAAAACTTGGTCAAGGGCCAACACATATGCTGGAGATGTGCCTCCCCAACATGAGGATGAGGTGATGGAGGAGGCAGAGGAGCAACCTATAGTAATACATAGACCCCTGCAAGCCATGCAAGACACATACGAGAGTCTGACTAGAGGTGGCTGATGAGCTATGTCATATCATGACTAGTCACGGAGTGGTACCTGTACCCCCTAGAGACACATTATAGGTAGAGGTTATCTCTACTACATGGAGGCATTTACCTCATGACATGATGATGTTTATGCGTCATATTGTTGGTGCCTTCAACCTCATCTATAGGTTGAGGGATGGTGCTCATGATCCCACTACATCTAGCTCATCAATGCAACCATCCACATCCTCTACTCCACCACATGGTCCTCTTCCTCTTCCTGATTCTCCTCCACATGAGTTGGATGCAACACCTACCAATCCTCTATCCACGTCTAATCTTCCTCCTCCTCCTCCTCATGTTTCCCCTCCACATGTGTTTGAAACTACATCCACGTCTGATCCTCCTCCTCCTATTTCCCCTCCACATGTGTCTAAACCTATATCCATTTTTGATCCCCCTCCTCTCCCTCTTCCTCTACACATGTCACAATATTTTGATGCTTTTGACACTATGATCACATCGGGTACTGTCGATGCACATCTTCTTGATATTTATATAGAGACATTGATAGTGCACTTATGTCGACATTTATTTGTGAGATAACTGTTCTTGATAGATGCTCTACCTATGGTAGCAAGGACACTGATGCACCTGGCTCTGGTGGTGGACCTAGCTAGTAGTGGTACTGATTGACATTTATACTGATTGTTTTATATTTGACTGGAGATCTATGTATGGTATGTTTATTGAAGATTTTGTTGAGATGTATGTTTTACATGTATATTCATATGTATATCACTCATGTATATTATGTTTTTCATATAATGTTGTGGTTGTTGTTGTTTGATTTATAAAATGTAATATGAGTATGCTAATGATGAACATTGTTAATGATTTCTTTGTTTTTAAGTGGAATTTGATATGTATCACTCATATACATTTATAGTTTCCATATAATGTTTAACTTAACTTTTACGAAAGCGTTTAATTTAGATTGTGATTACAAAATGTTATAACCATTAATGCCATACAATGTTTAACTGTTGTTCAATGTAAATTGTTTGTTGTCCAACAAGATACAATATGTTGATTAAACATGTTTACAAACAAACATACTTAAATATGATGAGTGAAATGATTGTGATTTGAATATTTGTGTCTTTTTTATATATTAATAATAATAATAACATTATAATTACATAATTATTCACTAATAATAATGTTGATGATGTAATAATAATGTTATTTTTTTAGTTTTTATTATTCAAATATTAGAATACAAAGTTATAATATAATTGATTACTAAAATTACAATGATTATAGTTTATTAATACTTAATTTTTCCAAAGATTTTATTAATTTATATTATCCAACTATTACAGTATATGAAATTTATTCAATTAAATTTAAAATAATAAATATAGAGAATAATAATGGTTTCACAATGTTTTACTCTAATACATACATTATGAATCTTTTATTAAAAAATAATATCACCCAACATTTTATAATTAGTATTTTAAGAATTAGTATAATTGACAAAGGATTCTATACTTTTAGATAAGTATGGATCATAACAAATATCCTTAATTTTGACTAGGCTCTAGAAAAAGACTATTTTAGAATTTCCATGTACTTCCTAGGTTGATACTTATTTTAAGGAGAGTGCAAAAATAATTATTAATATAAGTTTATATGATTGTAAAACTAAATGATGGAGTGGAATAAGTGAATGCCATGCTAGTTGCACTACTTAAGGTGTGGAATGCCATCAAAGTTGTTAATGCCAAGTACACCACAAGTACTGTAGATGTTGCATAGAGTTATTTTCTTGGAATTGTCCTTAGAAGTTCCATTAAAGTAAGTCTATATTTTTTTGAATTTTGATTTTCTCAAACAATAAAATTTTTGAGGTTTGAATATTTTTTAATACATTCATTTTTTGTTAAATAAAATATAATATAAAATAAATATTTACTATTGTACACCACCAACTTTGTGATATCTCATTTAATGCTTAGTAATTCAAAGGTTAACATAAACATATTTTAATACAATACAAAATAAATTTGATATATTAAATAATAAATATGACAATGAAAATATATCAAAACAAAATATTATGCTTGTAGGTCTATTTAATGTATTTTTAATATGGTGCTTGTAAATGGTTGTTAGCTTTTCATATCCTACATAATTATAAAATGAAGGAAAAAAATATAATTGTCCATTATAGATACCCATTATAAAATGACACATCCACAATATAAATGTCCAAACAAATCATTTACATGAAATAAATCTTTGTTTCCATCACACTGATTATGTTCCTCACTTGGCATTGTAACATTGTTGTTCTCAAAAATATGTTTGGATCTCGGATCATGTCTTAGTATGAACCACCAATCCCCATCCAACACATCTGGGTAAAAAAACACTTGGTTGCAATGTTTTGGGAAAACATAAGGCTCATTACTTTCAACCCACATTATTTTAGAGTTAATACATAATACCCCAAAATCATAATCTTCCTTTACATTTCTATGGTCGAAGGTATCCCACCACTTGCAACAAAAAATAACACATTGAAACGATGAGAATTCCACTTGCATGATCTCTTGTATCTTTCCAATGTAACCTAACTTCCCCTCTATCAGGTTTTCATCACGATGGCTAGCACAAATAGATTGGTCAAACTTGACCTCCATTCCACAATCTTGTGTGATGTGGCCTTCATCAACATACTCATTGCGAAAAATGATTTCCATATATTATTCCCACATTAATGGGAATAAATGCACCTGTAAAAATTTGAACAAAGGGCATTTTCATATGTCTAATAACCGAAGAATTACTAAAAACATAATACATGTTACAATTCAAATGTGCAATATTCTAAATATAATTTGGTACTAAGAGAGGTTATTACAAAGTTGCTGCACCCAATCCCTATTTTTGGTGCATTCTGATCTTCTCCATGTGGGTTATGACCAGAAACTTCATATTTCTCTTGTATATGGTCAACCACCCAACTATTGGGACATATTTTTAGAACATTTTCTTTTAAATGATTATGATAAGGCATGCTTCTACCATTCAACTGTCTAAATGCTTTCATGTCACTATCCCATTTCCTTCTTTTCTCTTCATACAACACGACCCATGGTCACTTTGCCTCCACGTTGTAAAGAACAAATTTATTGATGGAATCCATTTCAAAATTCGCTAATGTATACAAAAATTCAAAATGATATCATGAGATCAAATATATATTATCAACTTAAAGTTTATTTATGGCATCAAAATTTCTAAATTCTCTGATGTATAAAAAAATTCAAAACAAATTGCATGGGATGAAATATATATTATCAGCTTCAATGTAAACAATTTCTCTATACTAAATTGAAAAAATATAACTGACTTACTCTTTATCAAGTGCCTTTTTCTGTTCATTTGGAGTAGCTCCCCTTTCCTTTTGTCCTCATATTGATGGTTGTCCCAAACGAATGCCCCTTTTGCATCATCAATTCACTTTATGTACTCACTCGCATAATATAAAGACTCATATACTATGTACCCCTCTGCAATAGAGCCATCCAATTTTTCCCTTTGTTGAACAAACCCCTTCAATTTTTTCATGTACTTCTCTAAGAAGAACATCCAAGGACATGAGAGAATTGGAGCTAATTCAACCTCATCAGGTAGGTGAATTGGAAGATGGACTTGAAAGTCCATAAAACTCGTGGGAAGTTCCTTCTCAAACATATAAACAATCTCAACTATATCTTGGTGCCACTGTGGAATGCTAGCCATATGAATATACCTTGATGTGATCCAACTTACAAATGTAGATAATTTTGATATGGCATGTCACAGGTCCCAGGGGAAGTCATGGTTCACACAACCATGCATGAGCAAAGGATATTGACACTACAAAATAGACACAAACAACATTTATTTCCATAAAATTTTGAGTGCATAGCATATTTTTACCGACATTAGTATAGAACTAGAAGAATCATGTATTCAACATACACACCCTTAGAAGGTTCATATGATAATGTAATTTCAACCCCAAAAAATTTCTGTCTACAGTGAAGAAACGTCGTAGAGTCGACCCATATAAAGAAGGTGCCTTCACACCTAATATAACATATTTCACCATAGAAAAATCATCTTTATTAAAAATCCATGGGACATCACCTTCTTTAAAATACCAAGAGGGACCATCCTCTCCTCTAGTTTCATTTGTTGGCCAATGTGTCTTTTTAGTATTCGAAGCAATAAGATCTCTCCTGAAAACCATTGTGTCACTTTTATTCCATGATATGTGCCTCCATAAAGAAGATGAAACATTATTGAATATATGCATGGGAACTAGTTAGTGGCCAATATTAAGATCATCCCAATATCTAAGCTCATAAAATACATATTTCCTTTTCATCCCAATGGGATTTTCTCATCATAGGTGTCAAAAAATTCAGGATCATCAAACAAAGCTTCCCCATTTGAATCAAAGAATTCTTCCATTTCCTTCTCCTTCTCTATGTCACATGCCCTATTCCAATATGTTGGTGTCATTATTTCAAGTCTCTGATTTCTCTTTGGTTTACCATTTAAATAAGATGTAATTCTTATATAAGGGTGGTCTTCTGGGAGGAATAGCCTCAAACAGTCAGACACCAACTTTCATAGGTCATTGGACCACCTAGCCTTTATAGAAGGTCCACAACATTTACATCCATGATACCCTTTTTTACAAGACTTGTGATATGAACATATACATAGCATGTTAGTGTCAAAAATATAGTTTCACCAAATGAATTATGCCAAATAAAATTACAGATATAAAAAAATCAATGAACATGCTTACGAGAGAAAACTCATAGTCCTAGATAATCGTGCGGGGTGTATGCACATATGCCATACAACATAAAATACATCTCCATTGGTATGGGTCTTGATACATCATATACATGTATCCCTTCCCATAATTTCTTAAATTTATCAATCAATGGTTGGAGATAGACCTCCATTCTCTTCACTTTCCTTCTACCTAGGACTATAAGATCCAACATAAGATGTTCATTCTTCACAGACAACCATCAGGGAATATTGTTATTGATCACTACCACTGACTAAACATAATAGTTGGTGTTTTTGAGGGAATATGTGTTAACTCCATCCATATATATTCTAAATCGGAGGCTCCTCATTTTATCCTTGAATTTATCGAGCCATGTATCCTCTATATGCTTCATGGATATTGAATTTGTTGGGATTCACAAAACTCCTATATCACTTCTATGTGAGGCATTCCACCCCTACAACATGACTAATTTTTTGCAATGAAAGAGACTTTGAATCCTTGGAATTATAGGCATGTGCTTCAATATCTTATGAGGAGGGCCATGTGCCTTACCTTTGTTTTTTGATTTATGGTATTTGTCATGCCCATATTATGGACATATGTCTTTATCTGCATATTCATTTTTGTATAGAATACAATCATTCAGATGTTTATGGTATGATATGTACTCAACACCCAACATTTTCAACATTTTCTTTGCCTCTATGCAACTATAAGGAAAGTGATTATCACTCGGAAGTGCCTTATCTTTGAATAACCTGCAATTAGCGGGAGATACAAATTTACATTGTCATTAAGAATGAATAAAATCAACCCTTTTCTTCCTTCATTGTGACAATATTCCTTAAAATTTAAGGGACTTAATGGTTAGTTACCTAAAAAGTGTCATGAAATATGCATCTGACATACCATACATTGCTTTCAAATTGTACAGTAACATTGTTGTCCCTAGATGGGTAGACCTTGAAAACTCCTGTACTGGACCAAATAGAGGGGTGGTGGAAACAAATTTCAAGCTTTCATAGAAGGTATCTATGACATCAACGTCATCCCCTAGTTCATTTTTCTAGAATGCATCTACCAACATGCCCTCCATAGCCTAGGTATCCCACAAGAAATCATCCATACCAAGCTCTATATCATTGCCTTCATCCCCAACATGAGAAAACCTAATATTATTGCCGAGGTTTTGAATTGGTGATTCAGGACGTAGTGGGAATTGAATAGGTGGTTGTTTCAACCATTATTGATATGCTTTCTCTCCGAGCTCTTTTCATTTAGCAGTAAGGTCGCGACTTGAAAATGTAGCAAGGGTGAAATGATAGATGGTAGATAGGTCACTCGTCATCAAAATCCCGATTGTAAAAATATTGAACATTACATTGATAATATTAGTAACAAAATGTTTTAATATGTTCAAACATTGATAATACATTCAAACATTGAACATTACATTGATAATATTAGTAACACAATGTTTTAATATGTTCAAACATTATACCAAACAATTATTAGAAGCATAGATTTTTTTTTCCCAATAATAAACATGAAACCAACCCCTTTATAAAACAAATGATGAATTAAGAAATATATTTACATTAGTTCCATTGAAAATCCAAAAACAAAATTATTCAAATATCTTTTTCTTACGCCCTACATGATTGTCTACATAAAAGAGATCAAATTCATAGTGTAATACTGTTTATCCAAGATGGTTGCTTGACAATAGCATGTTAGGATTGGTAGGGTAAATATGATGTCCATTTTCATCAAAGTATTCTTGTGGTATCTTTCTCATGATAAGATCTTGTGGAATTTTGGGACCACGAGAATATCTTGAGCATATGAACTCGATCCTAAATATTGATCCTGCAAAATTCAATGAACAATTATTAAACTACACCTGCATACATAACATAAATTCAATGAGATAAATGAATTATCAATAAAATATAGACGTACTACAATTGGTGTGAGAGAACTTGAAGGGCCAAAAACCATAATTTTGGGTAGTATATAACAATCTAATTTCAACAATAACTTCAAATAACTTTTATTACTTGACAACATACTTAAAAAATCATTGTTTTTTTCCACCCAAGTATACAATAAATATCAATATGGATTTAAAAAATATGAAAACATTACTCAATCCCTAAAAATATCCTCCTCAAACATAGAAAATGTGAATTTGATGCTCAACCCCTCTCTCACTCTCTTCCTCCTTCCCTCCCCTTCTCTCCCTATACCCCACCCCCCCTCTCTCTC
>JASDQU011443196.1:23496-37901 GCA_032191745.1 Picea mariana | reverse complement strand
TGAATGTGAAGAGGGGCTCTTTAGGGCACAATTAGGTCTTTGACCAGCCCCCCCACGCGGATTGAGCTCTTATTTGGTGTCAAATCGACTTGGGAGCCGATCCATTAGTGGTTGGGAGGCCGACCAGTTCCATAAATGCGTCGTTTGGCAGGCGCGCGGGTTTTTCACCCCACAGCCGCGCATATGCGCTCCCTGTACGAAGATGTTGCGCGCGTGCGCGCGCCCAGTGGGTGCAAAGCACCTTGTAATTTTTGGCCATTTTGTATAGTTTTGACCCTTTTGCTGTGCTCTGGAATTAACCTTGTGCCATGAATGACTGTTTTTCTGTGTTGACGATGCGGAGTTCTTGTTGCCCTGTGCGGACGAAATTTCAGTGATAACAAACATGATCTAGATACACTGAAATAAAATATGGTAACAATGCCAATACTAGTATTTCCAGACTAGGAGAAGACATTCCATGTACATGTATATGCATCAACCATAGCACTTGGAGCTATTTTGGCGCAACCAGGAGTAGGAGATTTGGATCATCCTATAGCATTCACGAGCAGAAAACTATCAAAATCCGAGAAGAACTATAACACTACAGAGAGGGAAGGCCTAGATATGGTCTACGCACTACAGAAGTTCAGACACTACTTACCGGGAAAACATTTTAAGATGTTCAGAGATCAATCAGCCCTTAAATACCTAGTCAACAAGCAAGTGTTGGGGGGGAGAATCTGTTGATGATTACTAATGTTTCAAGAGTTTGATTTTGAAGTAATAGTCAAGCCAGGAAAGTTGAATGCAGGACTCGACCACCTACCAAGGGTCACAAATGGAGAAGAACCTACAAATTTAGAGGACAAATTTCTGGATGCACAGTTATTTTCAATCCACATCGTTGATGAATACTTTGCAGATATCATTCATTAATTGAGTTTAGGTACCACACCATAGGAATATAACACCGCATAGAAGAAGAACCTAGTAGTCCAGGATGTAGACTATCAGTTGATCACACGACACTTATACAAAATGGGCACAGATAGCATCTTGTGAAGATATGTGCTAGAACATGAAAGATCAAGGGTTTTAGTAGAATCCCATGAGGGAATAGCAGGAGGAAATTACACAGGAAAATATACCACGCAAAATATATTGCGTGTAGGACTATGGTGTCCAACCATTCACAGATATTTGAAAGAATATTTCCAGAGATGCGACGTCTATCAGAGGGTTGGTAAACCCAATAGAAGGGAAAAGATGCCATTGTGACTATAAGTAATGTTGCAGGTATTCGAAAAATGGTAAATAGACTTTGTGGGACCAATTAACCCAACAGAAAAGAGGACAAGAGCAAGGTACATTATCACCACGATAGAATACCTAACAAGATGGGAGGAAGCAGCACTAGTCAAATATTGCAGCGCAGAAACAACAACACACTTTCTATTTGAACAAGTAATCACTAGATTTGGTTGCCCAAGAATTTTGATGAGTGGCCAAGGAACTCACTTCATTAAGAAAACTATTAAGGCTATGACTGAATAATTTGAAGTCCATCATCAAAATATCACTCCATATGACCCACAAGCAAATGGAACAGTAGAAGAATTTAACAAAATCCTTGAAAATTCACTAAAAAATATTTGTAATGTCAACAGGGATGATTGGGACCTCAAAATACCAACAATATTGTGGGAATTGTTGAGCTATAGTTTTTTCATACTTTCTGCCATACAATTACAGTCATCATTACACCTTCTCCACGCATTTCATCAATAATATATCACTAATTACACCATAAACCTCCATTATCTCTTGTTATTCATCCTATGTGGTTAATACATAATTTTCCATATTTTTAGTGATTAAAAGGATGATTATACAATAGTTTTGTCGATGATGGTTTAATCCTATGTTTCTATGTCCAAGAAACATGTTATGTATTGTTCAGGTTCCGGTATATGCACTGTCCATGTTCTGGTACCTATATTGTTCCTGTTCGGGTACCCGCATTGCAGGTCATCCGATACTCTAAGTCATCTAGTACCAGAAGGTTCTACAGTCAACCGGTACCTGCACAATCATCTGGTACCCACACTCCTTTTCATCCAATACTCTGCAATCATCTAATACTACCTTTTCATTCATCTAGTACCATCTCTCTACCTCTTCCGGTACCAGCTTCATCCGATACTAGATTGTGCCTATTCTGGTACTAGCTCCATCTAGTACTACCATCGCGTTGGTCTGGTACCCATATTCATCCTTGTTTTCATCTGGTACTAAACCTCTGCCTAAAATATTCTAGTACTAATTGTTCTAATCTGGTACCAGCTATTCTAATCCAGTACCAACTATGTTAATCTAGTACTAGAAATAATTCAAAATTTTGGAAAGATTCTAGAGGCAAATTAGGGACATGGGTTGTGACCTGAGCCATGCTTACATGTGGACCCATGAAACAGAATTCACCCATATCACACGTGTGGACCTTTAGCTCAAGGGGAATGATTCTGCAAAAATTAGCAAAAATCTCAAACTTCCAACTTGCACCTCGATTTTCGTGCATATGGAATCAGATCTAGAAATTATACGAAATGGGTTTTGTCTAGAATATGGAAAAATGAGTAACACGTAGGCAGTTTTTCAAAATTAGAATTGGTTTGGAAGATATGGGTGGGGGGCTAACTTGAATCTTCCCAAATAGCAATAAAACCCAGATTTTTGAGGATTTTATCTAAAATTGTAAATTTGAAATATGAGCATTGGGATTCAGTCCGATCCATTTCTCAATGATTATTCATGTATAAATAAGGCTCATAGGGCTATGAGAAATACAATTATCATTATGGGAATTCTTTTGTAATGGATGTTGAGGTGTCATCATGACAATGTCAAGATTGTAAGAGACTTGTAATTTTTTGAGTTTGATGGAATAAAGAATTGGTGTTTTGTGCATTCAAGGGGATTGACATCTTTTTGGCAACAAATTACCTGTTGGGTAGGGCCCCTCAACTTGGTAGGAATGCTTCCCTTTGTATCTTAACTAGTTAGCATTTCATTTATGTATTTTTCTTTTATTGTTCAATTTGTTTAAAGGTTAGAATTTCATTTACAGTTTGGAGTGTGTGGTTTGAATCCCAATTTTAGTTTTTCAATTATTATGTTAATTAGAAATCATATTGTAAACCTCCCAATTGAATACATTATCACATTGAGCTTTGAATTTATTTAACATTCTCTCCTATCACATTTGTGTGCTTATATTTCTGTGTATTCTTCATATGCTTTGTTTTTAGGCTGAATAGACTATGGACAGTCCCTCATTGCATTTATCTCCTTCATCATTGATTTTCCATCCAATTTGCGCATCAAATATACCATTCAATTCACTTGTCAGTTTCTTACTGTCCAAAACATCACAAAATAGAGTATGTTAACATATTCTTGTTTGCATTCATTTACAAAATAAAAAACAAAAACTGAGTTGTTTTATTGCTGCATATACTTAACTTTTCTCTTCCATATTTGCTATTTTTCCTTCAACACGATTTTCCCATTGATTGCATATTTAATCATGCAATATAATTAGTCATTGCAAGAGCAGATCGACCCCTCTCTTTACCTCATTCTCTACACATGGAATCAATGCCCAATCACACTGCAATTACATTTCATGACAGAGAATTGTCCTCTCTCTTTATCTACTCATTCCTTGATTGATGAATGCACATTAAATTACACAACTTTATTGATTGTTCACACAAGGAGCTTGCCCTACTCTCAACTTATTCAACATATTAACTTTTGTTTAATTGACTGTGCTTTAAATATAGATCTTTCGTCAATTGCAAAAGTTCATATTCTTTTCAATTACTCTTTGATTCTTGTGTTTTACATTGAAGCTCTCAGTCTGCAAAGAGTACCTATCCTTCTTTTCCTCTTTTGATTTCATATATGACTAACCATTTTTATAAGAATCTTGTTTTTAGCTTCTTTTACAGAGTTGATATTTCTTTCCATTGCATAAACATTCCATTTATTTCCAATTTGTATTTTTGCATTGTCATTCTTTCCCATTCCTTTTCATTTCTTTCCATGCTTGCTCATTGTGACTGATGCACTTGATTGCGAAAATATCTTTATTTTAGATTGCATATAGTGTTTGATTCTAGTTTGATTGATTTCTTTTAAATTCATCTTGCCTCTTCCTATAGTTTGAGTGGTTTTCTTTGTGTGTTTTAGGTTGGGTTCTTGCATTCACATTTCATTTCATTCACATAGTTTGAAATAAATTTTATTTTCTATTTGTTTGATTTCCTTTCGTTAGTTTTCTTTCATTGTGATTTGGCTTTCCCATTAGTTTATTTCTTGTCATTTGAATTCATTTCCATTTGATTATTTCTTTTATTGCATTTAAGTGTGGATCCACTATAGGAAATAACCATTGAAGGACATAAGACTTAAGTGAGCTACCCACGATTAATCACATGAACATCACCATGAGTGCATGAAAGAATGTGATCTAAGCCTTTATAGCACTAAGTATTCCTACGTACCAATGATGAACCCTTAGTGTTAATTTTTTGTAGTGTGGGTTTGAAGATTGTTTTTTCGACTTTAGGTTAGGTTAGACTAGGCTCTAATCCTGCGTTTCTTGTGCCTGCATCTCAAATATTACGAACCCCGGTTGATAAATAAACGTGGAAATTAATAGTGCATATATTTAGCCCCAACATTTTGGCATCATTGTCGGGAAGGTGCTAAAGGGATTAGAGCATAGGTAGGTTTCTTTTATTTCTCCAAAGCCTTGAGTGTTCCTTTCATGCAAGTGTGTTTCTTTTCATGCAAGTGTTGTGTGCTTTTAAGGATAACCTAAGGGAAGAGAGAGGACGGTAAGACTTGAGGGAAGATCCCATGCATTCACTTTAGTGGGGTTACTCCAAATTTAAGTTGTCCTCTTCCTTTTAGTAGTTAAAATTTGTGTTTTATTAGCATTAGCCATTTTTTATATATATGAGAAGAGAAGATAACTTGTGTGAACAGATAACTTGGTGACAGCAGGGTCCTAGTATCACAGTGGTGCTTTGAGTATATAATTGGTTTGCTTACATTATTCTTTTAGTTTGCTTCTTTTTATTTCTTTAGGGTTTTTAAAAAGTTTTTGGGCACTGTAAGAACCCCCCTCTACACTAATCTATGTGTGAAACAGGACCCATCAACCAGCAACAAGAACTCAAAGATGATCAAGAGTTTAACAAAACTCTCTCAAATCCTAGCATCAGTTGGGATCTCTGCATCTCAAGAAGATCAAATCTTGACAGTAGTCAAGAACCTATCTGCATCTCTGAAAGTGATAGAAGAAGAAGAGTTCCATGAGATACATCCATAAGAAGATCTAAAATCCTTTTGTAATCACTCTTTCGAACCTATAGGAGAGACTAAAGAATCATGGACCACATTCGATGGAGAGCCACCATTAGAACCCAATATCGAGGAGTTCTTGACATGCATATCACCAGATCCAGTATGCATCCAGGAGACAAACCATCCGAAATAAGATGATCTACGTGGCATGATAGAGGGAGACATGAAGAGTGGTCTAAATGAGGAAGTGAACCAAGAACATGAAGATTACATTGAACATTGGTTCCAGACAACAAAAAGATTAAAGCACCACTCTCTTCTTCAACAACTCTTCACATCATCATCAAAGCAGCTAGTTCTTCCTATTCTGGTATACATTAAAGCTTATCTTTCAAACCCGGGTATGAATGTGTTTCTACACCTGTTACGCACATGGTTAAATTGGAAATATTCTTACACGTGAAATATAATTTCTTGTTCTTAGATAGGATAGAGTAAAACTTGCATGTTAGTTAACCTAGTTCTAAATAAATGCAACATCTTTTCATGTTTCTTTTCAAAAAGAAAAATGAAATGAGATGAAGATAATATTGGTGATCTAACATCAAAAACCAAAACAACTTTAGATATTTCTTCTTATTATTACATACAGATTTCTGACTATTAATAATAACAGTTGCTCATAAGCCTAATCTTTAAAATATTATGGGGATTTACAAAATATTTAAGGTCTGCATAATGATACCCATAGGTAACTTGTACATCCTAGTTTCCTATCAGAACTTGTTATTCAAGCATTCTATTCAAATAGTAGCATGAGAGTAAATGAAACTTCTACTTGTGAGAGAACACAATCTTATATGGAGAAGATGAACTTGGGGACTTGAGACACCTTTAGGTCATTCTCTCATGGCCTCATCCACCACAAATTAAGTAAGTTTGACCATGATATGTCTTTCGACTAATCTCGATACATAAGTCTATTTTTCATACGAACAATCTTTAATGGGCAATCTATAAAATATATTCCAACTCAATACCATCCCATCCTGTAAAAAGGTTTTCAAATATGTTCCCCCATTCACCATTTTGAAAGAAATATATAAATTCTATCTTAAGGGTAAAGATTGGGACAAGAGCCTTTGATGAAAAATGGGTATAAGAGGCTAACCTGTCGGGATACTGAACATGTTTGCTGGCAGCGGGTACCAACCTGTGGTATAACTAGGAAAACCCATTAGGGTACTGAACAGGCTCATGGGAAATGGGGCATTCTTCCTGGGAAGGATATTTCTTAGATGTCAAAATTACCCCATCGGAGTACTGAACAGGCTTGTTGGCAATGGGTTCTGATTTTGATGTCTTTCATTATTCCTAATCTATATTTGTCTGTATGAACGATATACTTGTGTAAATCGTTAAGAAGAAGCATGCATGGTTGAAAAAAAGGATAATGAACCTCATCTAATTTCCATTTTAGAATGTCCATAAGATGGTCTTAAGACTTCATCATTCATACCCAGGATGTCATTGTCCTATAGGTGGGACCCATAAGTGTAAGAGTCTAATAAACTCAAATGTGAAGTTTATCAATATCACTTGAATGACATAGATTCTTTGAGAAATTAAACAGGGATGACTGGTTTCCTATCAGTTTCTCATTTATTAAAGACCATGTATCTCCTCATGTTCTCTTGTTTAAGGATAAGAGGAAAAATCCCCCATAATAATTTGCATGGTTTCTTGAGCATGCAACTATTAATCACTGATGAAATTGTATGTAATAAGTAATTTATTTTATGCTTGTAATATTTTAAAATAAATTTCATTTCCAAATTTACAAGCATGAATACAGTTTAATTTTTGGTTGTTTCTTTAAGCATGGCATCAATGTATATTTCTTCTCTCATAATAATAGTATTGGTTTAGTTCATTTAGATTTTTCTATTCTGGTACAGGAACCAGTAGGTTCCTGTACCAACAGTGCATAAATTTAAATATTTTTCGAGGGTAATTTTTGCAGGATATTTTCAGCAATTCTCAGCTCTGGCATACTTCATTTCTCTCCTTCAGTCAAAATGCACCGGTTCCACATAGTCCACTTTCAACTTGCAGAAATTTTATGTGCTAATGAGAGTTTGCATGAGGACATGCAAACCAGTGGGTTTGGGGGTGAGAGAGAGAGACATAAGGAATCTCGTCAAATCAGTATTCATCAATTCTCTCCTAGATATCCATCAGTTCTCAACCTTTTCCCACTTCATCTTCAAATTTCAGCAATCTGCGTCATGATTTTACAGACATTTCATCCTGTTCTGCATAGTTTACACTTCAACATGCATTAGAATTCAAAGCAAGGGTAACTTGAGGTAAAACTGGTACAAATATTTTTAATTTACTAAAAACTTGGAAAACATTATGCATAACCACTATTACCCACTCCACACTCCACTATGCATTATCACAACTACTCAGTAAACCCTCTATCTTCACTTCACTTGTCATAATGAACAATATACTTTGATGATAAGACCAAGTAATGAAAATGAAATATGTGGTATACAAATAAAAAGAAACATCTATAGTGTCTTTTCTTTGTACATCATAAAGCATTCTTAAGTCATCTCAAAGAGGATGAAGTCACTGTTTCCTATCCAAGCAAAGAACCACAAAGAAAATATTGGTCTTAAAATTGATGTCCAAGTTCATACAACCACCATATGCACACCATTCACCATCACTCTAATACCTCATCCACTGCTTGTCCTCCATTTTTATGATAATTTTGTTTCTATGTTTGAAATCAATATGTGGCAGTTTCCAAAGTGTCATTCCACAAGAACTAACACCTACACAAAAGAAACAATGTCACATAAATCTATAAGCAGAGTATCATATGTTCTTCACCTTGTTTGCATGAGGACATGCAAATCCTTGGGTTTGGGGGTATGTTGAGCTCCAATTTTGTCATACTTTCCACCATACAAGTGTAGTCATCATTACACCTTCTCCATGCATTTCATCAATAATATATCATTAATTACACCATAAACCGCCATTATCTCTTTTTATTCACCCTATGTGGTTAATACATAATTTTCCATATTTTTAGTGATTAAAAGGATGATTATACAATAGTTTTGCCGATGATGGTTCAATCCTATGTTTCTATGTCCAACCAACATGTTCTGTACTATTTAGGTTCCAGTATAAGCACTGTCCATGTTCTGGTACCTGTATTGTTCCTATTCCGGTACCCGCATTGCAAGGCATCCGATACTCCAAGTCATTTGGTACCAGAAAGTTATACAGTCAACCGGTACCTACATAATCATCTGGTACCCACACTCCATGTCATCCAATACTCTGCAATGATCCGATATTACCTTTGCATTCATCTGGTACCATCTCTCTGCCTCTTCCGGTACCAGCTTCATCTGGTACCAGATTGCACCTATTCTGGTACTAGCTCCATCCGGTACTACCATCGCATTGGTATAGTACCCATAGTCGTGACTATTTTCATCCGGTACTAAACCCCTGCCTACAATATTTTGGTACTAATTGTTCTAATCTGGTACCAAGTGTTCTAATCCAGTACCAACTATGCTAATTCGGTACTAGAAATAATTTGAGATTTTGGAAAGATTCTAGAGGCAAATCAAGGACATGGATTTTGACCAGAGCCACGTTTACATGTGGACTCATGAGACATAATTCACCCAGATCACACGTGTGGACCTCCAACTTAGGGGGAATGATTCTGCAAAAAATAGAAAAAATCTCAAACTGTCAACTTGTGCCTCAATTTTCGTGCATATGGGATTAGATCTAGAAATTCTACGAAATGGGTTTTGTCTAGAATATGGAAAATTGAGTAACAGGTGAGCAGTTTTTCAAAATTAAAATTGGTTTGGAAGATATGGGTGGGGGCCTAACTCGAATCTGCCCAAATAGCAATAAAACCCAGATTTTGAAATTTGGGCATTGGGATTCGATCCCATCCATTTCTTAATGATTATTCATGTATAAATAAGCCTCATAGGGCTATGAGAAACCCAATTATCATTATGGGAATTCTTTTGTAATCGATGTTAAGGTGTCATCATGACAATGTCAAGATTGTAAGAAACTTATAATTTTCTGAGTTTGATGGAATAAAGAATTGGTGTTTTGTGCATTCAAGGGGATTGACATCTTTTTGGCAGCAAATTACCTGTTGGGTAGGGCCCCTCAACTTGGTAAGAATGATGTCCTTTGTATCTTAACTAGTTAGCATTTCATCTATGTATTTTTCTTTTATTGTTCAATTTGTTTAAAGGTTAGAATTTCATTTACAGTTTGGAGTGTGTGGTTTGAATCCCAATTTTAGTTTTGAAATTGTTATGTTAATTAGAACTCATAGTGTAAACCTCCCAATTGCATACATTATCACATTGAGCTTTGAATTTATTTAACATTCTCTCCTATCACATTTTCATGCTTATATTTCTGTGTATTCTTCATATGCTTTGTTTTTAGGCTGAATAGACTATGGACAGTCCCTCATTGCATTTATCTCCTTCATCATTGATTTTCCATCCAATTTGAGCATCAAATCTACCATTTAATTCACCTGTCAGTTTCTTATTGTCCAAAACATCATAAAATAGAGTATGTTAACATATTCTTGTTTGCATTCATTTACAAAAGAAAACACAAAAACAGAGTTTTTTTATTCGCTGCATATACTTAACTTTTCTCTTCCATATTTGCTCTTTTTCCTTCAACACAATTTGCCCATTGATTGCATATTTAATCATGCAATATAATTAGTCATTACAAGAGCAGATTGACCCCTCTCTTTACCTCATTCTCTACGTGTCGAATCAATGCCCAATCATACTGAAATTACAATTCATGACAGAGAATTGTCCTCTCTCTTTATCTACTCATTTCTTGATTGATGAATGCACATTAAATTACAGAACTTTATTGATTGTTCATACAAGGAACTTGCCCTGCTCTCAACTTATTCAACACATTAAATTTGTTTTAATTGACTGTGCTTTAAATATAGATCTTTGGTCAATTGCAAAAGTTCATATTCTTCTCAATTACTCTTTGATTCTTGTGTTTTACATTGAAGCTCTCAGTCTGCAAAGAGTACCTATCCTTCCTTTCCTCTTTTGATTTCATATATGACTAACCATTTTTATAAGCATCATGTTTTTAGCATCTTTTACAGAGTTGATATTTCTTTCCATTGCATAAACATTCCATTTATTTCCAACTTGTATTTCTACATTGTCATTCTTTCCCATTCCTTTTCATTTATTTCCATTCTTGCTCATTGTGACTGATGCACTTGATTGCGGAAATATCTTGATTTTAGATTGCATATAGTGTTTGATTCCAGTTTGATTGATTGCTTTTAAATTCAGCTTGCCTCTTCCTATAGTTTGAGTGGTTTTCTTTGTGTGTTTTAGGTTGGGTTCTTGCATTCACATTTCATTTCATTCACATAGTTTGAAATGAGTTTTATTTTCTATTTGTTTGATTTCCTTTCGTTAGTTTTCTTTCATTGTGATTTGGCTTTCCCATTAGTTTATTTCTTGTCATTTGAATTCATTTCTGTTTGATTATTTCTTTTATTGCATTTAAGTGTGAATCCACTATAGGAAATAATCATTGAAGGACAAAAGACTTAAGTGAGATACCCACGATTAATCACATGAACATCACCATGAGTGCATGAAAGAATTTGATCTAAGCCTTTATAGCACTAAGTATTCCTATGTCCCGGTGATGAACCCTTAGTGTTAATTTGTTGTAGTGTGGGTTTGAAGATTGTTTTGTTGATTTTAGGTTAGGTTAGACTAGGCTTTAATCCTTTGTTTCCTGCGCCTGCACCTCAAAGCTTACGAGCCCCAGTTGATAATTAAATGTGGTAATTAATAGTGCATATATTTATCCCCAACAGGGATATAGGACCACATGCAAGAAGTTTATAGGATACACACCATTCAGATTGGTACATGGCCAAGAAGCAGTGGTGCCATTAGAATTTTTGGTACCTACTCTGCGTGTAGCTACAATTACACATATGACAGAACGAGGCGCAGTATAGGACAGGCTGAGTCAATTGATGATCATGGAGGAAGATGGGATCCTAGCATGGTTCCACCAACAAGTTAAGAAGGAAAGGGACAAATATTGGCATGATAGACACATCAAGAAGAAAACTTTCAATGAAGGATACTTAGTGTTGATGTATGATAGAAAATCCATTTAGCATCCAGGAAAAGTTAGAATGCACTAGTGAGGACCGTACAAAGTAAAAATTGTCACAGATGGGGGAGCTATATAGTTGAAGGACCTAGAAGGCACAGAACTCAGAGGGATGATTAATGGGATACGAATAAAGTTGTACAAGGACAGTCAACCACCCACAACTTGAAAGTCACCGCGCAGTTAGAAAAAAAAATAGGGTATCAAACAACACCAACAAAGGTAAAATGCATTGAAAGGAGAAGGAGAATGCACACTTATGAATATGAGCCCAACAAAGACAAGGAAAATGGTCAGTTCAAAATGAAAAATAAGCAGGAAAGGTGAAGACGAAAAAATAAGTACTAAGTGACGAAGGAAAGCAGAATTGAATGTCGGAAACGACTGATGGGATGTCGCATTAATCATGCCAACTGGATATGGAAAGGGAGAGTAATGGCTAGTACAAAGGAATCAGAGGTTCATTGAATCCTTCATAAAGGTAACATCTTCAACAAGCTTCACACGATGCCCATACAAAGTAAGGACGTGGGAGCAAAAAGCTTGTTATGGAAATTGGAAGAGGTAGAGAACTATAGAGAATACGAAGCATAGAGCGAAGTTTACAGAGGTTGCAGAGGCTACTGATATTGGAAAACAACCATATTTTCCACCATGGCACCACTCAAATAAGAAAAATTGAGTTAGACTGCCAAACAATCTAGAGTTAGGACCAGAGCACAAACAAAATCGCAGGAAAGTGAATAGAAATCGCCAGAAGTCATCAATGTCAACGAAATCCCATCACTATATACAACACCAGTAAACCCCACACCCATTGTGGAGGAAACCTAGTAGACAACACCAGTAGGCATGGATGTGGGTATGCCAGAAGAGGGGCAGGGTCAACAAAATGAGGACGCAAGTAGTCAAGTTCAACAAGAAAAACCTGAAGAATACACGAGATTCAATGGGATGGCTCCAAATCAGGAAACAGTAGTCGAGCTAGAGGAATCATAGACAACCGTGTTGGAACACTTACAAGAGGGAGTAGTGGAATATATCATGAACTGGCCGGAATAGTATGTCGAAGAATGACCAATGGAGGCTGGAACATCGAGCCATCCACCACCATGAAAGGACAAGAATACAGTACCTAGGTCACCGTGCAAACAACCTGCCCCAGCAATTGTTTTTCTGTGCATACCAAAAGGGGTACGGGTAAAAGTAGATTTGTTAGGTTATGTAGAAAAACTAAAGTACTCATACCATGATGTAATGGACACGGACAAGTTCCCAAAGTTTGCGAAGAAAGCCTACCTACATACTGTGGGTCTAGATCCCTTTGGGGCATCGGTTCATCAACCACTCTAGTGGGCAGCAGGATTGGAAAAAACTAGGATCTTAGGTCTATTGGAACTACCACACTTTGGCAGAGGACAGTACGCAAAAAGTTGTGTCAAGAAATTGATGGAGGTCACACATGGCAGAGATTTATGGCTAGACAAGATCGTCTCAATAGACGTAGAGATCATTGCGCACATCATAGGGCTGCCATCACGGACCATGGATCCCGCACAATTTCTCGAGGACAAAAAAAAGAAGAAATCACTCGCTAAGGAGATGAAAAAGAAGTATGGCACTGAAAGGGAGACATGCAGAATCATTATCAAATGAATCAGTGACATTGCAACAAAAATGGCCGCAAAAATCATGGCGTGCAAGCTGCTCAGAAAATGTCGCAAGGAGGAAGTCCAAGCCGAGGTTGTCATAGCTACAGCACAGTGTGTTGAGGGCACCACAATCAACTGGGCATGTTATCTCTTGAATATATTTCTTGATGACTGCAAGGATGCATAGGATCTAGGAATAGAATTTCATTATTCATGGTTGATCATATTGATAGCCATTATGGGATGGAAGGAACCAAAATATGTATATTTCGCCACCAAAACCAAAACCAATAATGGAGCGAGATACTTATCGCTTGGCGCTGCTTCGGATGCCAGGAACAGAAAGATGAACCTAGCCATATTCGAAGGGTATCTCCGTGATCTATAGGAGACCATCGCCAACCTCTGGAGAATAACACCACAGGTTGTTTCATACTATCGGGACATAGCTAACTTCAAGGTCATTCGACATGCAATGTGGATCCAGACGCGGAAGTACCCAAATAAGAAATGGCTACAGTTGATCTATTGCATCATAGAGGGGGACTTAGAAATGGTCATCAAGGACTGGGAGGATGACTGGAGGATCCCAGTCCTCACTCAAGACATACCTGCAGGGACATAGGAGGAGGAGGCAAGGCACGAACATACACATACCAAAGAGGCAGAGCAGGAACAGACACATCCCAAGAAAGTCACAGTGCCCAAGAAACCAAGGATGGGTCAGACCAAACCACATCAGAAGAAAGGGGGGACATCCAAGATAGGAGTCATACGAGGAAGAATAATAATACATAGGATCCCCAAGTACAGCAAAAATAGGCTAAGGCAGCACAGGGGACCACACCAAGTCCTAATACACAAGAACCACTCTTGACTAAGAAACCAACCACTCAGACGAGGGGTGTGTGCAATAATATAAAGGTGGATAGAACACCTCCAGAATACACAATCACAGAGGATGATGAAGAAATGGTTGCCCAAATGGTCCAGGATCCAACATTCGAGGATTTTGAGAATGTTGTGCGCCACAGGGTCTGAATTCAAGAGGAGATGGAAGACATGTGATAGCTCCTCAAGCATATAGGGGACGCGTATGCAGTCGGTAGCAGCATAGAAACA
>JASDQU011443196.1:0-16000 GCA_032191745.1 Picea mariana | reverse complement strand
TCCAAGCCATCCCTTGCCATTCCATGCCATGCCTTGCCTTGTATTTCCATATCATGCCTTTACTTTCCATGCCATTCCTTGACTTTCCTTCACATTCCATGCCATGCCATGCCATGCCTTTCCTTTTATTGCCTTTCCTTACCTTACCTTGCCATGTCTCTCCTTCATTTCCCTTACCTAGCCATGCCTTACCTTGCCTTTCCTTTCCCTTTCTTTCCTTTCCTGTACTTTCAATGCCTTGCCATTCCTTTCCTTTCCTTTCCTTGCCATGCCTTTCCTTTCCTTCACCTTCCATTACATGCCATGCCATGCGTTGCCTTGGTATTTCATGCCTTACCTTTCCATGCCATGCCATTCCGTGTCTTGCCTTTCCTTGCCATACCATTCCTTGCCTTTCCTTCACTTTCCATGACATTCCATTCCATTCCTTGCCTTATCTTTCCTTCGCTTTCCTTACCTTTCCATTCCTTGCCTTCACTTGCCTTACCTTGCCATGCCTTACCTTTCCTTTCCTTTCCTTTCCTTACCTTTCCATGCCATGCATTATCTTGCCTTACCTTTCCTTGCCATGACATGCTCTGTCTTTCCATGCCTTGCATTGCCTTTCCTTGCCATGTCATGCCTTTCCTTTCCATTCCATGCCATGCCATGCCTTTCCTTTCCTTTCCTTTCCAATCCATGCCATCCCTTGCCATGCCATGTAATGCCTTACCTTTCCATGTATTTCCTTTACTTCACTTGCTATGCCATGCCCTTCCATGCCATGCCTTGTCATTCCATGACATTCCATGACTTTCCATTCCATTCCATTCCTTTCCTTTCCTTTCCATGCCATTCCTTTTCATGCCATGCCTTGCCTTACCATGCCATGACATGCCTTGTATTTCCACACCTTGAATTTCCTTGTCTTGGCATACCATGCCTTGCCTTTCCATGCCATGCCTTTCCTTGACAAGTCATGCCATGCATTTCCATGCCATGCCATTCCTTTCCTTTCCATACCTGGCCTTGCCTTCACTTTCCATTCCATGCCATGCTATACCATGCCTTTCCATGCCTTTCCATGCCTTTCCTTACCATTCCATGCCTTTCCTTTCCTTACCATGCCATGCCTTTCCTTTCCTTGTCAATCCACTCCTTTCCTTTCCTTTCCATGCCTTTACTTACCTTGCCTTCATGCGGAATGCCATGCTTTGTCTTTCCTTTCCAAGCCATGCCTAGCCTAACAAGGTGTTAAATTGACAAACATATGTAATAAGTACTGAGAAAAAACATGGTGTCAGATATCCTCCAAAAAATGGTTTTCCTAGCAACAAAATGACATCAGATGGGCTTCACTATATGAAGCTCGGTGCCTAATATCCAATGCAACCGATGGTTCATCCATCTGAGTCCCGGTTTGAGTTTTATCACGAGTTTCAACTCGCCTCCTCAAAACATTCAAGGACATGTCGGAACATTGCATAACGATTTTTCGTAAGCTCCCGCAAGTCTATTTTTCTAAGGCCCATGTGACTACACCACCCACAATTTCCAAACATAGTGCTCTTGAAAATCAACCTCTAGTTCAGAAATTGCATTATGCTTCATTGAGAAAAACCATAGTACTGAAGATCCTCCAACAAATGATTTTCCAATCAAGGGAATGACAATGGATGGGCACCACTAGCTAAAACCCAATTCCCCAGATCCAATGCAACCAATGGTTTGTCCATCCAAGTCCCAGTTTGAGTTTTATCATGAGTTGCAACTTGCCTCTTCAATCCATTCAGGGACATGGAAAGAAACAACAAGGAAATGTATTGGTATAGGTCTAGGTATAGGTATGGAAATGCAAGGAAAGTCAAAGCAAGGCAAGGCAATCCAAGCCAAGGCAAGCCATGACAAGGCTAAGAAAATCTAGACATGGCAAGGCAAGGCAAGATCTAGGCTTAGGTCTAGGTCTAGGCAAATCCTATTAATTATCATAATCCATGTTTCACAACTATGAAAATACCTTAGATAAATGAATAAAGAGGGCTTATGTTATGACATTGAAATTTTCATTCAAGTATTTTTACCTAAGATATATGGGATAGAAATTTGTGGAATTACATGCTTAATGAATCCTTTGATTGTAATTTTGATGTATCAAAGTTATTCATTTAGTACAAGCATTATTTTTTTTAGGAAATATATAAGGTATGATACATGAATGCCATTATTTTATTATTAAATTAATTTAATTAATTCTCTAGCATTCCATGACATGCCTTTCCTTTCCAATCCATGGAATGGTGTGTCATGGCAAGGGAAGTTATGGCTTGGAAAGGAAAGGCAAGGAAAGGCAAGGAAAGGAAATCCATGGGATGGAAATGAAAGGAAAGGCATAACATGGAATGGAATGGACAGTGAAGGAAATGGAATTCATGGCATGGGAAGGAAAGGCATGGGAAGGAAAGGAATTACATGGCATGGAAAGGCAAGGCATGACAAGTGTTGGTTATAGTTTATACGTCTGAGTTTGTATCCTCAATATGCTTGACCCAGGGTTCATGTCTACTGGGGTTCCAACAAAGCCTCTAAAACTATCGGCCCTCCTGGTGAACCAGAAGAAAATACAACACACAAAGTGCACTGCGCAGTCTCACCCGAGATAGTCTTAATGGGTGACTGCAATACTCAAGTGTTTGCAGTCCAGGATTGAGTGGGACTCTGTGAAGTGTGCGTTGAGAGTTCTACTTAACTCATTAACACAATAAAATGTCACTCACAATAATGCATGGAATATAATCAACTCATTTATTTAGCATATCAAAAAATACTTAAAACAATCAAGGAAATATATGCATACAATCACACAACATAGGTTTTACCGTGGTTCACCCCCTCCTAGGCTATGTCCACAAAGATTTGGTTCTTAAGCTGTTTTTTTATGGAAGTTCCAAAACTACTGCACCATGCGCATTACAACTCTCCTCAGTCAGGTTGAGATCTTATTATGAGGCAGAACAGATCACACTACGCCCCTCAGCCTGTAATATAACCCTCAAATCTACCCTCCTTACTCTTCCCCAGCTCAACAACTTACAAAATTAGGTCGTATAGAAAAATATCCATATCTATTTCTCATTCTATCTCTCACTTCTGCTCTCGCTCTCCTCTATGAGAACTAAGTATCTATATTTATACATTTATGGCTCACCAACCATTACAATGCATTACAAAACCCCTAAAACTAACATCGTTAAGTATTCCATGCATGCATGCATGCTACTTTTTCTTCCAGCTGTCTCTTTCCTCGTGCATGCCTTCCTTCCCAAAGTATCCTTTATTTCCACTTTAGCTTGCTTCCAATAGGCCCCCAAAACTAGCATGTGGCTCATATCGAGCCACCTAACCTTTGCGTGCTTCGTTGATCTCCCTGGTGATCATTTGGAAATTCTCCCTGAGCTTCGTTGCTTGTGTTTGAGCTTGCGAGGTCTTCTCCTTGAGTGCATCCACTGTCTGGACTACAATCACGTTGTTGATCAATCCTACACACTCTGCCTGGGTCTGTGCCATTATTGTCTTTGCTTCCTCTGCCTGTGTAATGACCTCCGCTACTCGTTCTTGGAGAGGTTCCATTTGAGTCTAGGCTCCTTTTTCTGCGTCTACGTAGTAGTGAGTTCTACCTCTGCTTGAGGTCTTGGATAGATGCGCTTATCCTTTCTTCTTCCTGGTCCCATTGTTGGACCTACTGATCCTCTTCCAAATTTTTCTAGAGTTGTGCTACTTTGTTGAACAAGTCAGACGCTGTGTTGACTTGTCGTTCTATCTCCTATATCTGCTATTTTTCCTCCTTCTTCCTTTTCTCCCTTACCTCTGGTGGAGTGGTAGGTGTGAGTTGCTCATAGAGATTCTCAATATCCTGCTGATATTGATGGATTTTCTACACAATCAGATCAATATTTTCTGTTGCTATGAGTTTGGCCCTTTGCGTGGTCTTTGGAATCTTCTTGTAATCTCTGACCACTTTTTGTTCCAATACGTTAATGTGTTCCCTCTCCTCTTTGGTATCGATCTTGTCCTGCTCATATATCAATTCCATCTCATCCCATTTATCATTTACCTATTGTAATTTGGATTTCTATGCGTGCACGAGACTGTACCTCCAGGGTAACACTAACCTATAATTTATATAGGGATTGGTTGGTATCTGCGAAAATACCCACTGTAATTGAGGCAAGTCCTTTAGGGGTGTCTTCCCCACAATCTCGTCCATGCGCAACATGTTGGGTGTAACGTGAAACATTGCAATTGGTTATGGTATTATCTGGACTATATCCTACTCACTTTCTTCAGGTTCTTCTCCTGTCTGTGATGTTGACAGGCTTGTTTCTATGCTACTACCGACTGCATACGTGTCCCCGATATGCTTGAGGAGATGTCACATGTCTTCCAGCTCCTCTTGAATTCTGTCCCTGTGGTGCACAACATTCTCAAAATCCTCGAATGTGTGATCCTGGACCATTTGGGCAACCATTTCTTCATCATCCTCTGTGATCGTGTATTCTGGAGGTGTTCTATGTGCCTTCATATTATTGCATGCACCCCCCGTCTGAGTAGTTGGTTTCTTAGTCGAGCGTGGTTCTTGTGGATTAGGACTTGGTGTGGTCCCCTGTGCTGCCTCGGCCTATTTTTGTTGTACTTGGGGAGCCTATGTATTATTATTCTTCCTTTTCTGGACTCCTATCTTGGATGTCCCCCCTTTCTTCTGATGTGGTTTGGTCTAACCTGTCCTTGGTTTTCTTGGGCGCTGTGACTTTCTGGGGATGTGTTTGTTCCTGCTCTGCCTCTTTGGTATGTGTATGTTTGTGCCTTGCCTCCTCCTCCTATGTCCCTGCAGGTATGTCTTGAGTGAGGACTGGGATCCTCCAGTCATTCTCCCAGTCCTTGATGACCATTTCTAAGTCCCCCTCTATGATGCAATAGCTCAGCTATAGCCATTTCTTATTGGGGTACTTCCGCACCTGGATCAACATTGCATGTCGAATGACCTTGAAGTTAGCTATGTCCCGATAGTATGAAACAACCTGTGGTGTTATTCTCCAGAGGTTGGTGATGGTCTCCTATAGATCGCAGAGATACCCTTCGAATATGGCTAGGTTCATATTTCTGTTCCTGGCATCCAAAGCGGCGCCAAGCGATAAGTATCTCGCTCCATGATTGGGTTTGGTTCTGGCGGTGAAATATACATATTTTGGTTCCTTCCATCCCATAATGGCTATCAACATGATCAACCATGAATAATGAAATTCTATTCCCAGATCCTATGCATCCTTGCAGTCATCAAGAAACATATTCAAGAGATAACGGGCCCAATTGATTGTGGTGCCCTCAACACACTGTGTTGCAGCTATGACAACCTCGGCTGGGACTTCCTCCTTGCGACATTTTCTGAGTAGCTTGCATGCCATGATTTTTGCGGCCATTTTTGTCGCGATGTCACTGATCCATTTGATAATGATTCCACATGTCCCCCTTTCAATGCCATACTTCTTTTTCATCTCCTCAACGAGTTCTTTCTTCTTTTTTTTATCCTCAAGAAATTGTGCGAGATCCATGGCCCATGATGGTAGCCCTATGATGTGCACAATGAGCTCTACATCTATTGAGATGATCTTGTCTAGCCATAAATCTCCGCCATGTGTTACCTCCATCAATTTCTTGACACAAATTTTTGCATACTTTCCTCTGCCAAAGTGTGGTAGTTCCAACATACCTAAGATCCTAGTTTTTTCCAATTCTACTGTGCACTAGAGTGGTTGATGAACTGATTCCCCAAAGGGATCTAGACCCACAGTCTGTAGGAAGACTTGCTTCGCAAAATCTAGGAACTTGTCCGCGTCCGTTACATCATGGTATGAGTACTTTAGTTTTTCTACATAACCTAACAAATCTACTTTTACTTGTACCCCTTTTGGTATGCACGGAAAAATAATTGCTGGGGAAGGTTGTTTGCGTGGTGACCTAGGTATTGTCTTCTTGTCCTTTCATGGTGGTGGATGACTCAAGGTTCCAGCCTCCATTGGTCATTCTTCGACATACTGTTCCATCCAGCTCGTGATATATTCCACTACTCCCTCCCATGGGTGTTCTGACATGGTTGTCTGTGATTCCTCTGGCTCGACTACTGTTTCCTGATTTGGATCCGTCCCATTGAATCTTGTGTATTCTTCAGGGTTTTCTTGTTGAACTTGACTACTTGCCTCCTCATTTTGTTGACCCTGCCCCTCTTTTGGCATACCCACATCCATGCCTGTTGGTGTTGTCTACTAGGTTTCCTCCACAATGGGTGTGGGGTTTATTGGTGTTGTATATAGTGATGGGATTTCATTGACATTGACGACTTCTGGCGGCGTCTATTCACTTTCCAGCGATTTTGTTTGTGCTCTGGTCCTAACTCTAGATTGTTTGGCAGTCTGACTCGGTTTTTCTTATTTGGTTGGTGCCATGGTGGAAAATATGGTTTTTTGCCAATATCAGTAGCCTCTGCAACCTCTGTAAACTTCACTCTGTGCTTCGTATTCTCTATAGCTCTCTACCTCTTCCAATTTCCACAACAAGCTTTTTGCTCCCACGTCCTTACTTTGTATGGGCGTCATGTGAAGCTTGTCGAAGAAGTTAACTTTATGAAGGATTCAATGAACCTCTGATTCCTTCGTACTGGCCATTACTCTCCCTTTCCATATCCAGTTGGCATGATTAATGCAACATCCCATCAGTCGTTTCCGACATTCAATTATGCTTTCCTTCATCACTTAGTACTTATTTTTTCGTCTTCACCTTTCCCGCTTATTTTTCATTTTGAACTGACCATTTTCCTTGTCTTTGTTGGGATCATATTCGTAAGTGTGCGTTCTCCTTCTCCTTTCATTGCAGTGTACCTTTGTTGGTGTTGTTTGATACCCTATTTTTTTTTTCTAAATGCACGATGACTTTCAAGTTGTGGGTGGTCGGATGTCCTTGTACAACTTCATTCGTATCCCATTAATCATCCCTCTAAGTTCTGTTCCTCCTAGGTCCTTCAACTGTATAGCTCCCCCATCTGTGACAGTTTTTACTTCGTACGGTCCTAACTAATGCATTCTAACTTTTCCTGGATGCTAAATGGATTTTTTGTCATACATCAACACTAAGTCTCCTTCCTTGAAAGTTTTCTTCTTGATGTGTCTATCATGCCAAGATTTGTCCCTTGCCTTCTGAACATGTTGGTGGAACCATGCTAGGATCCCATCTTCCTCCATGATCATCAATTGACTCAGCCTGTCCTGTACTACGCCTCATTCTGTCATATGTGTAATTGCAGCTACACACAGAGTAGGTACCAAAAATTCTAATGGAACCACTACTTCTTGGCCGTGTACCAATTTGAATGGCGTGTATCCTATCAACTTCTTGCATGTGGTCCTGTATCCCTGTTGGGGATAAATATATGCACTATTAATTCCCACATTTAATTATCAAATGGGGATCATAAGCTTTGAGGTGTAGGCGCAGGAAACAAAGGATTAGAGCCTAGTCTAACCTAACCTAAAGTCGACAAAACAATCTTCAAATCCACACTACAACAAATTAACACTAAGGATTCATCATCGGGACATAGGAATACTTAGTGCTATAAAGGGTTAGATCAAAGTCTTTCATGAACTCATGGTGATGTTCATGTGATTAATCGTGGGTAGCTCACTTAAGTCTTATGTCCTTTAATGATTATTTCCTATAGTGGATCCACACTTAAATGCAATAAAAGAAACAATCAAATGGAAATGAATTCAAATGACAAGAAATAAACTAATGGGAAAGCCAAATCACAATGAAATCAAACTAACGAAAGGAAATCAAACAAATAGAAAATAAAACTCATTTCAAACTATGTGAATGAAATGAAATGTGAATGCAAGAACCCGACCTAAACACACACAAAGAAAACCACTCAAACTATAGGAATAGGCAAGCTGAATTTAAAAGCAATCAATCAAACTGGAATCAAACACTATATGCAATCTAAAATCAAGATATTTCCGCAATCAAGTGCATCAGTCACAATGAGCAAGAATGGAAATAAATGAAAAGGAATGGGAAAGAATGACAATGCAGAAATACAAGTTGAAAATAAATGGAATGTTTATGCAATGGAAAGAAATATCAACTCTGTAAAAGAAGCTAAAAACATGATGCTTATAAAAATGGTTAGTCATATATGAAATCAAAAGAGGAAAGGAAGGATAGGTACTCTTTGCAGACTGAGAGCTTCAATGTAAAACAAAAGAATCAAAGAGTAATTGAGAACAATATGAACTTCTGCAATTGACGAAAGATCTATATTTAAAGCACAGTCAATTAAAAAAAATTTAATGTGTTGAATAAGTTGAGAGCAGGGAAAGTTCCTCGTGTGAACAATCAATAAAGTTGTGTAATTTAATGTGCATTCATCAATCAAGGAATGAGTAGATAAAGAGAGGACAATTATCTGTCATGAATGTAATTTCAGTATGATTGGGAATTGATTCCACGCGTAGAGAATGAGGTAAAGAGAGGGGTCGATCTTCTCTTGCAATGACTAATTATATTGCATGATTAAATCTGCAATCAATGGGCAAATTGTGTTGAAGGAAAAAGAGCAAATATGGAAGAGAAAAGTTAAGTATATGCAGTGAATAAAACAACTATGTTTTTGTGTTTTCTTTTGTAAATGAATGCAACCAAGAATATGTTAACATACTCTATTTTATGATGTTTTGGACAGTAAGAAACTGATGGGTGAATTAAATGGTAGATTTGATGTGCAAATTGGATGGAAAATCAATGATGAAGGAGATAAATGCAATGAGGGACTGTCCATAGTCTATTCAGCCTAAAAACAAAGCATATGAAGAATACACAGAAATATAAGAACACAAATGTGATAGGAGAGAATGTTAAATAAATTCAAAGCTCAATGTGATAATGTATTCAATTGGGAGGCTTACAGTATGAGTTCTAATTAGCGTAACAATTTCAAAACTAAAATTGGGATTCAAACCACATACTCCAAACTGTAAATGAAATTCTAACCTTTAAACAAATTGAACAATAAAAGTAAAAATACATAAATGAAATGCTAACTAGTTAAGATACAAAGGACATCATTATTACCAAGTTGAGGGGCACTACCCAACAGGTAATTTGTTGCCAAAAAGATGTCAATCCCCTTGAATGCATAAAACACCAATTCTTTATTCCATCAAAGTCAGAAAATTATAAGTCTCTTACAATCTTGACATTGTCATGATGACACCTTAACATCCATTACAAAAGAATTTCCATAATGATAATTGGGTTTCTCATAGCCCTATGAGTATTATTTATACATGAATAATCATTGAGAAATGGATGGGACCGAATCCCAATGCCCAGATTTCAAATTTACAATTTTAGATAAAATCCTCAAAAATATGGGTTTTATTCCTATTTGGGCAGATTCGAGTTAGGCCCCCACCCATATCTTCCAAACCTATTCTAATTTTAAAAAAATTTCTGCGTGTTACTCAATTTTCCATATTCTAGACAAAACCCATTTCGTAGAATTTCTAGATCTGATCCCATATGTACAGAAATTGAGGCACAAGTTGACAGTTTAAGATTTTTGATATTTTTTGCAGAATCATTCCCCCTAAGTTGGAGGTCCACACATGTGATCTGGGTGAATTCTTCCTCACAAGTCCACATGTAAATGTGTCTCTGGTCAAAATCCATGTCCCTGATTTGCCTCTAGAATCTTTCCAAAATTTTGAATTATTTCTAGTACTGGATTAACATAGTTGGTACTGGATTAGAACAATTGGTACCAAATTAGAACAGTTAGTACCAGAATATTGTAGGCAGGGGTTTAGTACCGGATGAAAACAGTCACGACTATGGGTACTAGACCAACACGATGGTAGTACCAGATGGAGCTAGTACCAGAATAAGTGCAATCTGGTATCGGATGAAGCTGGTACCGGAAGAGGCAGAGAGATGGTACCAGATGAATGAAAAGGTAGTATCAGATCATTGCAGAGTATTGGATGACATGGAGTGTGGGTACCAGATGACTGTGTAGGTACCGATTGACTGTAGAAATTTTTGGTACCAGATGACTTGGAGTATCGGATGACGTGTAATGCGGGTACCGAAACAGGAACAATACTAGTACCAGAACATGGACAGTGCATATACCGGAACCGGAACAGTACAAAACATGTTGTTTGGACATAGAAACATAGGATTAAACCATCATCGACAAAACTATTGTATAATCATCCTTTTAATCACTAAAAATATGGAAAATTATGTATTAACCACATAGGGTGAATAGCAAGAGATAATGGATGTTTATGGTGTAATTAGCGATATATTATTGATGAAATGAGTGGAGAAGGTGTAATGATGACTGCACTTGTATGGTGGAAAGTATGACAAAACTGGAGCTCAACATACCCCCAAACCCAAGGATTTGCATGTCCTCATGCAAACAAGGTGAAGAACTTATGATACTCTGCTTACAGATTTATGTGACATTGTTTCTTTTGTGTTGGTGTTAGTTGTTGTGGAATGACACTTTGGAAACTGCCACATATTGATTTCAAACATAGAAACGGAATTATCATAAAAATGGAGGACAAGCAGTGGATGAGGTATCAGAGTGATGGTGAATGGTGTGCATATGGTGGTGGTATGAACTTGGACATCAATTTTAAGACCAATATTTGCTTTGTGGTTCTTTGCTTGGATAGGAAACAATGACTTCATACTCTTTGAGATGGCTTAAGAATGCTTTATGATGTACAAATAAAAGACACTATAGATGTTGCTTTGTATTTGTATACCACATATTTCATTTTCATTACTTGGTCTTATCATCAAAGTATATTGTTCATTATCACAAGTGGAGTGAAGATGGAGGGGTTACTGAGTAGTTGTGATAATGCATAGTGGAGTGTGGAGTGGGTAATAGTGGTTATGCATCATGTTTTCCAAGTTTTTAGTAAATTAAAAATATTTGTACCAGTTTTACCTCAAGTTACCCTTGCTTTGAATTCTAATTCATGTTGAAGTGTAAACTATGCAGAACAGTATGAAATGTCTGTAAAATCATGATGTAGACTGCTAAAATTTGAAGATGAAGTGGGGAAAGGTTGAGAACTGATGGATATCTAGGAGAGAGTTGATGAATTCTGATTTGATGAGATTCCTTATGTCTCTCTCTCTCATCCCCAAACCTGCTGGTTTGCATGTCCTCATGCAAACTCTCATTAGCACATAAAATTTCCGCAAGCTGAAAGTGGACTATGTGGAACCGGTGCATTTTGACTGAAGGAGAGAAATGAAGTATGCTAGAGTTGAGAGCTGCTGAAAATATCCCGCAAAAATTACCCTCGAAAAAGATTTAAATTTATGTACTGTTGGTACTGGAACCTACTGGTTCCTATACCAGCAGTACCAGAACAGAAAAATCTAAAAGAATTAAACCAATACTATTATTATGAGAGAAGAAATATACATTGATGCCATGCTTAAAGAAACAACCAAAAATTAAACTGTATTCATGCTTGTAAATTTGGAAATGAAATTTATTTTAAAATATTACAAGCATAAAAGAAATTACTTATTACATACAATTTCATTAGTCATTAACAGTTGTATGCTCAAGAAACCATGTAAATTATGATGGGGGATTTTTCCTCTTATCCTTAAGAAAGAGAACATGAGGAGATACATGGTCTTTAATAAATGAGAAACTGATAGGAAACCAGTCATCTCGGTTTAATTTCTCAAAGAATCTATGCCATTCAAGTGATATTGATAAAGTTCGCATTTGAGTTTATTAGACTCCTACACTTATGGGTCCCACCTCTAGGACAATGACATCCTGGGTATGAATGATGAGGTCTTAAGACCGTCTTATGGACATTCTCAAATGGAAATTAGATGAGGTTCATTATCCATTTTTTCAACCATGCATGCTTCTTCTTAACGATTTACACAAGTGTATCGTTCATACAGACAAATATAGATTAGGCATAATGAAAGACATCAAAATCAGAACCCATTGCCAGCAATCCTGTTTAGTACTCCGATGGGGTAATTTTGACATCTAAGAAGTATCCTTCCCAGGCAGAATGCCCCATTTCCCATGAGCCTGTTCAGTAGCCTAATGGGTTTGCCTAGTTATACCACAAGCTGGTACCCGCTGCCAATAGACCTGTTCATTATCCAGACGGGTGAGCCTCTTATACCCATTTTCCATCAAAGGCTCTTGTCCCAATCTTTACCCTTAAGATATAATTTATATATTTTTTTGCAAGGGTGAATGGGGGAACATCTTTGAAAACCTTTTTACAGGATGGGATGGTATTGAGTTGGAAGATATTTTATAGATTGCCCATAAAATATTGTTCGTATGAAAAATAGACTTATGTATTGAGATTAGTCGAAAGACATATCATGGTCATACTTACTTAATTTGTGGTGGATGAGGCCATAAGAGAATGACCTAAAGGTGTCTCTAGTCCCCAAGTTCATCTTCTCCATATAAGATTGTGTTCCCTCACAAGTAGAAGTTTCATTTACTCTCATGCTACTATTTGATAAGAATGCTTGAGTAACAACTTCTAATAGGAGACTAGGATTTACAAGTTACCTATGGGTATCATTATGCAAACCTTAAATATTTTGTAAATCCCCATAATACTTTAAAGATTAGGATTATGAGCAACTGTTATTATTAATAGTCAGAAATCTATATGTAATAATAAGAAGAAATATCTTAAGTTGTTTTGGTTTTTGATGTTAGATCACCAATATTATCTTCATCTCATTTCATTTTTTTTTTGAAAAGAAACATGAAAAGATGTTGCATTTATTTAGAACTAGGTTAACTAACATGCAACTTTTACTCTATCCTACCTAAGAATGAGAAATTATATTTCACGTGTAAGAATATTTCCAATTTAACCATGTGCGTAACAGGTGTAGAAACACATTCATACTCGGGTTTGAAAGATAAGCTTTAATGTATACCATAATATGAAGAACTAACTGCTTTGATGATGATGTGAAGAGTTGTTAAAAAAGAGAGTGGTGCTTCAATCTTGTTGTTGTCTGGAACCAATGTTCAATGTAATCTTCATGTTCTTGGTTCACTTCCTCATTTAGACCACTCTGCATGTCTCCCTCTATCATGCCACGCAAATCATATTCTTTCGGATGGTTTGTCTCCTGGATGCATACTGGATCTGGCGATATGCATGTCAAGAACTCCTTGATATCGGGTTCTAATGGTGGCGCTCCATCGAATGTGGTCCATGATTCTTTAGTCTCTCCTATAGGTTGAAAGAGTGATTACAAAAGGATTTTAGATCTTGTTGTGGATGTAGCTCATGGAACTCTTCTTCTTCTATCACTTTCAGAGAGGCAGATAGGTTCTTGACTACTGTCAAGATTTGATCTTCCTGAGAGGCAGAGATCCCAACTGCTGCTAGGATTTGAGAGAGTTTTGTTAAAATCTTGATCATCTTTGAGTTCTTGTCACTGGTTGATGGGTCATGTTTCACACATGGATTAGTGTAGAGGGGGGTTCTTACAGTGCCCAAAAACTTTTTAAAAACCCTAAATAAATAAAAAGAAGCAAACTAAAAGAATAATGTAAGAAAACCAATTATATACTCGAAGCACCACCGTGATACTAGGACCCTGCTGTCACCAAGTTAGCTTCTCTTCTCATATATATAAAAAATGGCTAATTCTAATAAAACACAAATTTTAACTACTAAAAGGAAGAGGACAACTTAACTTTGGAGTAACCCAACTAAAGTGAATGCATGGGATCTTCCCTCAAGTCTTACCATCCTCTCTCTACCCTTAGGTCATCCTTAAAAGCACACAACACTTGCATGAAAGGAACACTCAAGGCTTTGGAGAAATAAAAGAAACCTACCTATGCTCTAATCCCTTTAGCACCTTCCCGACAACGACGCCAAAATGTTGGGGCTAAATATATGCACTATTAATTCCCACATTTAATTATCAACCAAGGCTCGTAAGATTTGAGGTGCAGGCTCAGGAAACACAGGATTAGAGCCTAGTCTAACCTAACCTAAAGTTGACAAAACAATCTTCAAACCCACACTACAAAAAATTAACACTAAGGATTCATCACCGGGATGTAGGAATACTTAGTGCTATAAAGGCTTAGATCATAGTCTTTCATGCACTCATGGTGATGTTCATGTGATTAATCGTGGGTAGCTCACTTAAGTCTTCTATCCTTCAATGATTATTTCCTATAGTGGATGCACACTTAAATGCAATAAAAGAAACAATCAAGTGGAAATGAATTCAAATGACAAGAAATAAACTAATGGGAAAGCCAAATCACATTGAAAGCAAACTAACGAAAGGAAATCAAACAAATAGAAAATAAAACTTATTTCAAAGTATGTGAATGAAATGAAATGTGAATGCAAAAACCCAACCTAAAACACACAATGAAAACCACTCAAACTATAGGAAGAGGGAAGATGAATTTAAAAGAAATCAATCAAACTGGAATCAAACACTATATGCAATCTAAAATCAAGATATTTCCGCAATCAAGTGCATCAGTCACAATGAGAAAGCATGGAAAGAAATGAAAAGGAATGGGAAAGAATGACAATGCAAAAATACAAATTGGAAATAAATGGAATGTTTATGCAATGGAAATAAATATCAACTCTGTAAAAGAAGCTAAAAATAGGATGCTTATAAAAATAGCTAGTCATATATGAAATCAAAAGAGGAAAAGAAGGATAGGTACTCTTTGCAGACTGAGAGCTTCAATGTAAAACACAAGAATCAAAGAGTAATTGAGAACAATATGAACTTCTGCAATTGACGAAAGATCTATATTTAAAGCATAGTCAATTAAACAAAAGTTAATGTGTTGAATAAGTTGAGAGTAGGGAAAGCTCCTTGTGTGAACAATCAATAAAGTTGTGTAATTTAATGTGAATTCATCAATCAAGGAATGAGTAGATAAAGAGAGAGGAAAATTCTCTGTCATGAAATGTAATTGTAGTGTGATTGGGCATTGATTCCACACGTAGAGAATGAGGTAAAGAGAGGGGTCGATCTGCTCTTGCAATGACTAATTATATTGCATGATTAAATCTGCAATCAATGGGAAAATTGTGTTGAAGGAAAAAGAGAAAATATGGAAGAGAAAAGTTAAGTATATGCAGCAAATAAAACAACTCTGTTTTTGTGTTTTATTTTGTAAATGAATGCAAACAAGAATATGTTAGCATACTCTATTTTGTGATGTTTTGGATAGTAAGAAACTGACAGGTGAATTGAATGGTATATTTGATGAACAAATTGGATGGAAAATCAATGATGAAGGAGATAAATCCAATGAGGGACTGTCCATAGTCTATTCAGCCTAAAAACAGAGCATATGAAGAATACATAGAAATATAAGAACGCAAATGTGATAGGAGAGAATGTTAAATAAATTCAAAGCTCAATGTGATAATGTATTCAATTGGGAGGTTTACAATATGAGTTCTAATTAACATAATAATTGCAAAACTAAAATTGGGATTCAAACCACACACTCCAAACTGTAAATGAAATTCTAACCTTTAAACAAATTGAACAATAAAAGAAAAATACATAAATGAAATGCTAACTAGTTAAGATACAAAGGGAATCATTATTACAAAGTTGAGGGGCCCTACCCAGTAGGTAATTTTCTGCCAAAAAGATGTCAATCCCCTTGAATGTACAAAACACCAATTCTTTATTCCATCAAACTCAAAAAATTACAAGTCTCTTACAATCTTGACATTGTCATGATTGTTGTTGGGTATTTTACCCTACGGACTAATAAGCTAGGGTTCTAAGCCTATATGCAGATCATGACCCTTCAGATTTAACCTTTAACCTTCTACCCAAAATCTCAACCCCTTTTCTC
>JASDQU011443195.1:1365-22084 GCA_032191745.1 Picea mariana | reverse complement strand
AAAATTAGACTCTAAAATGAAGAAGAAAAGGTAAGAAAATGGACAATGAAGAACACAGGCTAGCACCACAACTATCAAAACCAATGAAAACACCAAACCAATAGGATCCAAAAGAGCCATTGTAAATCATTGAGCAAATACTTATAAATGTCTTGCACTTCTTAAAGCTCCTAATTAGTCAACTTTTTGAGAATATCGTTTAAAACCACCACAAAAAAGCAACACCTCTCATGAACAAAAACAACAATACCTCTTACACTTCTTAAAGCTCCTAATTAGTAAACTTTATGAGAATATCATTGACAACCTCCACAAAAAAGATGCAATGCTCATGAACAGAAACAACAACACATCTTACAAAATTACAACAACATTTACTCATCCAATTACCAACACCCCCATTTAAAATATCAACAACCCTGTTGACTACATTTTTGGTCAACAATACTTAGCTGACAAAGCATTGCGACGCTCCCCCTCAAATCACACTACTTGCACAAAGTTTCACCTACTCTTGCTAAAGATTGGTGCAATATTCTTGACAAATTGCTAAGCATAGCCCTTTATTCACTCCTCACATTATTCACAGTCCTATTTCACTGATGAGACTATTTGTCAAAAGACCCTATCATCACTCCTTGTTATCATATATCTCACCTTACCAACCTTAAAATAATGAGAAAGTGAAGGAAAATTTGAAAAATTAGTTAAAGTAATATAATAACTTTTGGAATATTTCATTTTACACCAAAAATATTACTTCCTTATTTATTGTAATTCATTTTTCAAAGATTTTTCTCATAACTCTCTTCAATTAAAGCATTACTATATAAAGGTTGTACCATTCCATTTTGGTTGTGAATTTAAAGTTATTCCATGCCATACCAATCTTAAAAAAACAAAATATATTATTCTATACCTTATGATGACCCTTTTACCAAATAAGGAAATCAACCTTGACTTTATACATTAGCCCATTACATATAAAACTCTCCCCACTGTCTACTTTAGGTCATACATATGGTGACAAGGCATGGAATAACTTTTTAAAGGGTATTTCGAGCATTGGAACCAAATAAAGCAGCCAATGCCATTTGGCACCAAGGGTTATTTCCAAGCTTCTTTTAGTTGGATGATTAACCATGAGAAACACCATATCAAAAGAAAGGTCTCTAGTAATTATTCAAATCGAAATGATTCCTCAATAATGGGACTTTGTGAATGTTATTTCTCATGACTAGGTGTGACCAATGCATATTACATTTTGGTGAAATAAATCAACACAATCTTATTCAAGGATCATAAGGATTGGTCCCTACACTCATTTCCGTAAACCTGGTAATGCCCATTGCTTGGGTGATTGAATCGATGTACAAAGCACTAAATTCATCCACGATCTGGATTCTTTCTGCTCTAATATTTGTTTACTTATATGCGATTGATAAACTTTGCATTTTGGCAATATTGTGGAGGTAGACAAAGAATGAATTCATTCATAATTGCAAGGTTATTCTCAAGGTTAGTAACAATGTTGAAACTGTATTTCTATAATGAAGATTGTGATGAACTTGATTCCAGAATAGAAGTTTCACCTACTCTTGCTAAAGATTGGCACAATATTCTTAGCAAATTTATCATGGTACCTGACTTATTGCTAAACATAGCCCTTTATTCACTCCTTGCATTATTTCATTGATGACAGTATATGTCAAAAGACTCTATCATCACTCGTCGTTATCATATATCTCACCTTACCAACCTTAAAATAATGAGAAAGTGAAGAAAAATTTTGAAAAATTAATTAGGGTAATATAATAACTTTTAGAATATTTCCTTTTACACCAAAAATATTACTTCCTTATTTCTCGTAATTCACTTTTCAAAGCTTTTTCTCATAACCCTCTCCAATTAAAACATTACTATATAAAGCTTTTACCATTCCATTTTGATTGTGAATTTAAAGTTATTCCATGCAATACCAATCTTCAAAAACAAAACATATTATTCTATACCTTATGATGACCCTTTTACCAAATAAGGAAATCGACCTCGACTTTATACATTAGCCAACTCCATATAAAACTCTCCCCAGTGCCTACTTTGGGTCATACATATGCTGACAAGGTGGAATAAAGTTTTAAAGGGTATTTCGAGCATTGGAACCAAATAAAGCAGCCAATGCCATTTTGCACCAAGGGTTATTTCCAAGCAGCCAATGCCATTTGGCACCAAGGATTATTTCCAAGCTTCTTTTAGTTAGATGATTAACCATGAAAAACACCATATCAAAAGAAAGGTCGCTAGTAATTATTCAAATCGAAATGGTTCCTCAATAATCGGACTTTGTGAATATTATTTCTCATAACTAGGTATGACCAGTGCATATTACATTTTGGTGAAATAAATCAACACAATCTTATTCGAGGATCATAAGGATTGGGCTCTACACTCAGTCCCGTAAACCTGGTAATTCCCATTGCTTGGGTGATTGAATCGATGTACAAAGCACTAAATTCATCCACAATCCTGGACTCTTTCTACTCTAATAATTGTTTACTTATATGCGACTGATAAGCTCTGCATTCTGGCAATATTGTGGAGGTAGACAAAGAATGAATGCATTCATAATTGCAAGGTTATTCTCCAAGGTCAATAACAATGTCGAAACTGTATTTCTATCATGAAGATTGTGATGAACTTGATTCCAGAATAGAAGTTTGGCGCAGAACTACAAAAACTAAAGGAGAATATGCTATTGGTTAAAGTGGGCAATTGGCTGCCTATCAAATGGATCAAAGCTTTATTACACACAATTTAAGCATTACTGAAGAGCATATTTAAAAGCATATACATGCATCCACAGTTCTTACACTATCGTATTATATTGCAATTGGTGCTGACAAATTTGCATCCTTATAGAGAGAGGTATCCAACTTTGATACTAATGTTGCTGACAACAGAGGAGTAACATTGTTGCGCCTCATGTTTCTGGATAAGCCCGTGATTGAGACGAGACAAAGATGATGCTTTGACGACATTTTAATAGCTTGTCATTTGATTTAAAACAAGGAGCAACTTTCTGAGCTCAAGCATCAAGGGCACAAGAAATGCAGACGCTGGACAGTCTTCGACCGTACCGGTTTATTACAAGCGATTTCCTTATTTACTGATTGAATCTGGTTGCTCTCAAGAATGGATTACGGTGCTCCAAGGCTTATTTTTTTTGTCTGACTATGCTTCACCAGAATCGGAATCGAAAATCAAAGGTCTGACATTGAATAAGAGAGGAACTGTGTTGTTTTACCTATGATCAGGTTTCTCCGATAAATGGAAAAGGTGTCCAATTAAAAGGATAGAGAATCACCCAATATCTCAAGTAACATTTTAAATTAAAGATATAAAAGGGAGTTCGGCCGATTAAAGAATTACTTTCCAAGAAGCAAATACGAAATGAACAGATGGATAAAAGAGTGAAATTTCCCAGCATGTATATTTTTGATAATAAAAAAAAAAAGAGAGGCGATTCTAATGGAATGGCTTCAGTTCGTTAAAATTTAATTAACCCTAACTGCTGAAACCGTTGGATGAACAATATAAAACAAGCAACAACCAACACAGAAAGGAGAAGGAAAATCATGAGAGGTATGCTAGGAGCAAGAGAGAAACCTATAAATATTTTCATCATTCATACTTCGCATATTTTCTCCAAGGGATTTGATGGGCTGTTGATAGCAAAGGTGGCTTGTAGAGTAGCAAGAGGAGCTTGGAAAATGAAGTTTGATGGCATTTTTGAGGTAACTTGTTCATTTGTTTGATTTTGTTGTATTGTGTTTATGTTTTCATGGTTAACCAATTTTCTCATATGCAGATGATTATCTTAAAGCTTCACTATCCACATTCAAGCATGTCTGTTAAATTACTTTTGCACTTTGCTATAGGGTCCAGGTCTTTGCAGAAACCTGAAAAGGATTCGAGGAAATATGTATAGATTTCATCAATAAAGATCATCTTTGGCTCTGATATAGTTTCTATTTTATTTCTTATCTATTTCATTTTAATTTTCATCATATAACTAAAAATAAATAAAAAATAAAACATTTCAGTTTTTATTTTATTTCTTATCTATTTCATTTTAATTTTCATAATGTAACTAAAAATAAATAAAAAATAAAACATTTTAGTTTCTTTATTTCAATCTTTTACATGTATATTATTTTCTTTATTTACCATCTTTATATGTTATTGTTTTATTTCCTTGATAAGAATATTTTAAGGACAATAAAATAAACAAAACATAATTCACAATGAATATCATTATTTAAAAAAAATACAAAGCAAAAGGGAATGTGTTTTCTTGTTGGTGTTGGGAACTCTCTAGTCCCTCAGCATCAACAAACCCTACTTCCAAATCTTCAAACATATCAATATACTTTTCTGAAATATTATGTTAGCAAATCATTCAAGAGAGCAATGCCCTCTTCCTATATTTAGTTCCATGAACCCTAGTGTACAAAGAACTAGAATGAGGCTTATTTTCACTTGAAAAAGTTGATTAAAACTTTAATAAGGCATTGAGCATGTGGTTGATTTTAGATGTTGATCCCATGCTTTCATGCCAACAAAAGGAAGCACCAAATTAAGGCACTATGGAGTGTTAGGTTTCATGCATATTGATATAACCATATACAAGGCACTGCATTAAGACTCATCTTCATACAAAGAAACAACAAGTGTGATGAACATAGGCAATCTAAGGTAGGTTTCATGCATATTGATATCACCATATACAAGGCACTGCATTAAGACTTATCTTCATACAAAGAAACAACAAGTGTGATGAACATAGACAATCTTAGGTATTGACCCATCCTCATGCAAGGATAACCCTATCCTCCTAGAGAGGTTGAACTCATCATCGTGAAAATGATAAACTTTTTATCTCTAAAAGAAGGGCATTGAATTAAAGTTCAATACAATCACTAGCAATTAAGAAAACTTGGAACATATTTTTGTGTACTCCACAAGTAGGTTCGCCTTGTGGTATAAGAGTATGAAAATGGTTGAAATATCCAAAACAATTGTTTCCCTTGTTGTACCCAAAGGTTTCTCACAAAGATCTAGAAACCTTAAATACGCATTGTTATCTCTCGGATTCTCCCTAGAGGAAATGTTCCAACCTCTCCAAGGGGAAAACCTAAGGACACAACAGGCACACTTCCCACTGTCACCTCGACAACCTTGCCCCTCACATCTAGGTTTGGGAAGTGGTTTCCTACCGAAGGGGGGATTCCCTGTACTAGATCCTAAACCTATTGTTCAAGTACATGTGAGTAAAAGGCTAGGACTAGATTATGAGTTTGACCAAAATGCTTAGGAGATTTGTTGATGATTTGAGGATCAAATATTAAATGGTGAAATTTTTATGAGCATTTATTATGTTTGGACTATATCATGTGCATCAAATATTTGTTTGTTAAGTGCTATTTCTTAACATGGTCATGCGAGTGCTTGTAAAACCAATTCCGAGCAAGACAAGAAAAGAAAAAGTGGCTTCTAGTCAAAAGGTGTGCCTTTTGCTACAACCCTCAAATATATTTGCAGGGTTGAACACCCAATGGTTGGTTTCATGTTTCCTAGGGGACCTCCGATATACCCAAGCGTGCATGGAAGTAATTTCCGGGTTCAAGTGTTGTATAATACGATACTACTCGAATGGATATTGTTACCCTCCCCCCCCCCATCCTAGGGGTAACTAGAGGAGATCACGTCTCATGGTCCACAATGAAGATATTGATCATGTTGATGATGATGATTAGTATATCCACCCATGGCAACCTAGTATCCCCCCTCAGATTTTTCCTCTTCTACATCAGATCAACCAAGTTCATCACATCTAGTCAACACAAGTGTATCGAAGATGGTAAGCTAGCGTCACCATGAGGTATGTTAGTCCTTTCTTCATATAAGGTGTTGTGCTTAATATACTAGGCATGTGAATGAGGATCATTGGTTGAAGTTGGATAATGGATTATAAGTTCAAGAAGTTATGTTTGTTTCCTTGTTTCACCTTGTTGGCCAACATTTGTGCCCTAGTCCCGTGTTGTCACCCCCAAGGAAAAGGGGTACTACTGGGGAGCCCTCACAATGGTAACGTTTCGTTTCCCCACTATACTTAACACTTAACATCCTGGAGCATGTTGCAATGTACTGAAGCCTGTCACAATGTACTAAACTTTCAGTAATGGGTCATGGTTCATTCTCTCATGAGAAGAGGAGATAAAGGCCCAAAGGTTGATTGCAGCTGCTAGCAAAGGAATAATAAAGAAAGAATAATGCTAAAGAAAGAAAGAGAAAATAACAAAGGACTCTCAAAATCCAGTCCATACTTGAGCTCTACCCTTTCTATGTTCACCCCAGTCCCAAGCAGTGATGCTATAGCTTGAAACCATATAAAGGGGACTTGCAAATATGATAATAGGACAATAAAAAGGCAGATTAAGGGGTTGGAAAAACATAGTACTTAAAAAGTGGTAACTCAAGAGAAAGTGCACCCTCCAAAAAGGCTCTCATAGAAGTGGAATTAGTGACACCATAAGCCATGAAGTAACCCCAATACGTACCACTATCACACTTACTCTTGAAGGATTCTTTTATTTCCTGCTTTCCCTGTGACATATCCCTCTACTTGGGTCTTTTCTTTTGTTGTTTTGGTTGGCACACCTAATAGGGTCTGATGAAGGTTCTCCCATATTCAAACTTGCCAACTTACACAAAGTCTTGAGCTAATGTGAAATTTGAAGGGAATACTTGATGTGAACTATTTATGTGGATTATATCTTAAGTAATAACTTACTTTGTTTGATCTAAGGATTGATATATCTTATGAACGTTGGATTTACTTGATTTAATACTTTGTTTTGATTTGGATGCACCTGGCATGGTACTTTGAAGGACGCCCCAGGCTTTCACCTAGGACATTGTGCCTTTATTGTGAGATATGGCACGTGTGGTGCAAAGCATTGAGTCACATGGTGGATTAACACACTTAGATACTTGCTCCCACATCTTCTGAACCTTGGATGACAGACATATGGGATTTCACCCTAGAGACATGATGTGACAGGGCACTTGATGATGGTTTTATGCCTTGCTTGCACTCATTGATGATGACACGTTTACTTCTCCATGCCCTTGAGGGATTGGCGTCAGCACACATCCATATATTGCATTATTTTCATGTTTTAGCATTTGTAGAGGCTATTTTGAGGGGTCAACCCCACTTCTAGCATATATTGTTGTCATTTTACTCAATTATGTGGACAAAGTGTTAGGGTTTACCTTATATAAATAATGCTATCACTTCAAATCATTTTCATCGTCACTTTTCTCCTCACACTTGTGAGTGGGAGCTCTTAAAAAGTTCCCTATACTTTCCTTGGCTTCTTGGATCTAGTATGCACCTCTTGGAGAAGGATTGTTTATGGATGCTTTGCAATTCTTGATGCACCCCTTGGAGAAGGATTGTTTATGGATGCTTTGCAATTCTTGGATGATATCTTGTTGCAACTAGGGTTTTCTTGGCATAGCGACTTGGATTTGTAAGTAATTTGGTTTAATTTAATGTGTTTGCTCATGATATAATGTGATAATTTCTACCTTGTTGCATGTTACTTTGTTCTAGTAAATTCCTAGGAAGGAGACAAAAGGATTTCTCTCCTTCTACACATTTATTTGTCCAAGTTTTGGTTAAAGCATTAATAGACCTAAAATTTTGGATCTTAGTCCATCTTGATCCTTGAACTAGGTAATCTAGAAGTGGGAAAACGACATCTAGGGCCCAAGAGAGGTTGTACCTTAGGAATAAAACTCCATTCTTCTTGAGTATCTAATTCATTCTTTAAATGGTTACATGATTAACTCCATAAGCCCTAGAAAGTCAAAGACACTAGTCTAGAACTATCTTTCTAGTGAAAATACTCTTATAATTAATACTCTCTCTCCTAAAGCGATTTGACTAACCTTACTAACACTAACTTTGGAAAACAAATGATATTTATTGTTGTTGTTATAAATGTTTGTTACAACCACTAGGGTTTGATCTAATTGTTGCATACTTACTTGAAATAGTGGCTAAAGATACTCATAATCATAGTATATTAATTGGATGTTATTGCGCGTGTTGAAGGATTAATTCTTATGCTCAATTGCTATATTTCTGGGTACTTTTTCCCATTGTTATTACAAAACATTAATTGTTGTTATACATTGTCTTACTGCTATAATTTTGCAACATCAATTCGTTATATTGATCATCTAGTGTCTAAGAGGTCATTAATGATCTATATGACTTCGTAATTGTCTATTTTATGCTTTGGATCGTTTATTGTCTCGTACAGGTGAACCGATTATCACATTATCTTCCTTGCCTCTCCTAGACCTAGACCTAACATCTAGGTGACCAAGATAGGGGGTTGTAGACTTGGCTAATCTTGCTACTTGATCCCTTGAGGTCACTAGGGAAGCCTCCCTTATGTTGGACCTTCTTCCATCACTAAAATGAGGGAAGCATCTACTCATGTGACAATGGTAGAAACTTCCAATTGTAACATAGATATGTATCTTCAGGAGGCTTTGCACAAGCACAAATCCTGTGATAATAGGTACCAAAAGGGGTTACAAGGACTTCCAACAAGGCGAGACAAAGGCTCAAGCCTGCTAAACTCTTATGTATCCCTGTGTATATTGCTCCTAAGCCACAATTTTATTTTCCTAACAAAAACTCCCTATCATTATTTATAAACACCGAAGCACATCTCTAGCCTAAAATTGTCTAAGGGTCTTGCCCAAAATATCTGTCATCATGAAATCCATCATAACTTGCATCTTTAACACGAAGTGCTCAAAATTAGATAAATCTGAAATTAAATTGCGTAAAAAAGAAATTTAAAATAAAGATAACACACTTTGGATTTTTGTTTTTATTAATAACAATGCTTAAGAAGAGGTGCTTTAAACTTTAAATTTGCAAGATGTCAATGACCATTCATGTATCCAACCTCTGATGAAACTGCAAAATATGCTTTTAACAAGTCATATCAATAACCACTTTTCATTATTATGTACCAAATGGCCAAGAAATGCCCAAGATGCCCAATGTAAAATTTGCAAGATGCAAGTGTGAAAGTGATGTAATTATATACCATTCAAAGTGTTAGCACTGAGAGTCACCCTCTGACTGCAAGAGGATAAGCCCAATACCCATTAAAATAAAGTATAGGATTAAAAGGTTTGAGAATGTGGATCAGTGAGACTGTAGATAGAGGAAAAGATAAGTAACTGCAAATCAGTTCGAGACGACTGGGCTATGAAGTCATAAGTGTCGTGGATAAGGAAGGCATTTAAACCGCCTATCAGACAAAAGGATTAATGTGGTGACGAGGAGAAGAAGACAAAAAATGTCTGGTGAACCATGAAAGATGGGCATGATAGCAACAAATCCTCCATCACCTCAAGGATCCATAAATTAGAGAGATTACATCCAGACGATGAGAAAAACAAAGAAAATCTGACGAACCATGAAAGATGGGCATGATAGCAACAAAAACTCCATCGCCTTAGGGATCCATAAATAAGAGAGATTACATTCAAACAAGAAGGAAAACAAAGAAAATCTAATGAACCATGAAAGATGGGCATGATAGCAACATAACCTCCATCGCCTCAGGGATCCATAAATTAGAGAGATTACATCTAGACAACGAGAAAAACAGAAATAGTGTGTAAACTAAGAAGACAATATGATAAAAACGATTCAAAGGAATCTTCAATAACATATATTTACAATCCAAGCCCTTAGGCATACAAACTGAAAAATTACAGAGCCCTGCTCCTGAAACTCACTAGGCTCTCTAGCCTATGAAGAACACTCTCTCCTTTACAAAATATTGAACTGATCGATTTATACTCAGATCAGTCCACCACTCCCAAGAGTGTGATCTGGCCATTCCATTCAAGGCCTTACGTCTACACCTTCTTCTGTCAGACTGTGCGTGTATCCTCCTGTCAGATGCAAACTCGGCTCAGCATGGGCCTGCAGGAAAAATCGTCCATCGTGGTACCTCAGGCTGACAGTGTTGTCTCCATGGCCAGACCCTCCATCCATTCTACTTATGGAGTGAGTTGAGGTTTCAACCACCACTCCTTTTTCATTAATTGATCTCTCATTAGGATCGGGACAAGGCTCAATGCCTAGGGGGCCACCACACGTTGCTCTTGGATTTGACACTATATAAGCACATGATTGTGGAGTCGTCAAAGTCGGTTTGGATTCACACCATTTTTTAGCCCACAATTCACCACCTTCCACCACGTAGCTCTTTTACTATACCACGGTTTCAATTGCGGGACAACTCAAGAATTTTATCATTCGAGCATGTTGTGTCCCCGCAATGAAACATGGTTGTTGATCCGAGGAGGACACGCGGCATAGATCTGTGGACTTCGGGAGAAATTACTTTGGAGGAAAACGGGAATGGGGAAGCATAAACTCTCGAAGGAAAAATTCCCGAAGTAAATCATGATCGTTCGAGGGAGAAGGACGCATGGCGCTTGATCTACAACTCTGGGGCTTCTGCCTAGCCACTAATCCTCGCGCAATTTTGACATGCCGAATACACGCGAGTCATTGATCTGATCGCGATCTATGATCTGGGAAAGCCCCTCCTTTGTTTCCACGCACCGCTCTTGGATGCACCTTGATTCCTGTTGCAGAGATCAACGATTCACAATTACTTCGGGAGTTCAGGCTTCGGGCCTTTCCAATGCATAGCTCCTTCAATCCTCCGATGTGCCGAATTCCCGAAGTGTGAGATCTGGTGACACGTGTCCTCTTGATTTGGACGACCGAGAATTAATTCGGGAGTTCGGGCTCCAAGGCCTTTTTCTCTTGCTTGCTCGCGCAATTCTCCGAAGTGTCAAATTCCCGAAGTGAGAGATTTGGTGACGCGTGGCCTTTTGATTTGGACGATCGAGATTTACTTCAGGGCCTTTAGGACTTCAGGGCTTTTGGTGATACTGTTGCCAAGATCAACGGTCCTTGTTGGTTTGAGATCAACGGTCCACAATTATTTTGAGTTCAGGCTTCAACTCTTCGGGACTTTTCAATGCACGACTCTTACAATCCTCTGAATTGTCGAATTCCCAAAGTGAGAGATCTGCCTCCACATGTCCTCTAGATTTGGACGATCGAAATTTACTTCGGGAGTTCAGGCTTCGGGCCCTCTCTTCTGCTTTTTTGCACAATCCTTTGAAGTGTCGAATTCCCGAAGTGTGAGATCTGCCAATGCATGTCCTCAGCCTTCAATGGCTCGGATTTACTTCGGCACTTCGACTCCTCTGCCAAGTCGTTAATCCTTGCACAACTTTGAAATCCTGACCGCCCGAGAGTCGCAGATCTGAACTGCTTATGGGATCTCCACCGCTGAAAATCAAACCTGCTTGTTGGTGATTCAAGCCCGAAATGGACTGCTCTGAATGTTGTGCTTTGTGCTCAAGGCTGTTATCTGCACAGACCACAAACTTGGTCGTCCTGCGACCTTTGGACAGTTACATGTGATAACACAAAGCATAAGTCATCAAATGTATCTGCGACAAATGATGACCTTAAAGGTCAAATTCCACCACCGATAACAAAGTTCTAATCTTTTGATGCAGTTCCAAGAATCAAACTACCCCAATGCCTCTAATTTGATGCCCAAAATTCTTCTAAAGAGAGTTCAATACTCTATCCTCACAACAATTATTATTGAGGCTTATACTTAAGCACCCAAAGGATTATGATCGAATCCTTTATACTTCAAAACCAGGTATTGAAACCTAAACCCATTCCCTTGAATATTTCTGCAATTCAATCTGGCGCTAACTCTTATTTCCACACAACCTAGTGCTAGAGTCCACACGCTAGTTCACCTCCATTATACCACTTACCACGGTGGTATTTCCTTTTAGTTTTGCGAGCAATGGACCTTGTATTAAACCTCGATCACTTCCCAATGCATAATCGATTAGGATCCTTGATCCTAAGGTGGTCAACGATCGAAGTTTAGCTCTTGATCTAGCACTTATGCACAATGAACTTTCAATCTAACGGTTTCTGAGTATTGGATCTACGATCCAACGATTCACAAATAATCTCGATCAATGCCTGAATAATGACAAAACTCCTCTTCTGTTGAAATGAGAATTTGAACTTTGATTTCAGTCTATAACCCTACAATACATCATCTGGAAAGGATACTATCACACCATGACATCCGATCGACATAATTAGACCAATGCAATATGTGTATTACTCATAGGATGAAGAGAAGAAAATAACAGGAATGTAATAGATTTGGAACTCATATTACGCACAGATATTTAACTTGTAATATTTAAACGAAGGACTCATATGCCTATATCACACACACAAACATCTTTTCCATTCTTGGTCATTCATATATGAAGTTCATGGGAACTTCATTGCCCTAATCTCGCTTCTCATTCTGCAAGGTCAATTCACACCAAAAACCCTGATCTACCATAATCAATGATTCCACAATTAATCTATAGTTCATAGACATTAAATTCTTTCCATTTTACGAGATGATTTCAATCTCATTTACCCTCTTTCATAACAAAGACGATTTATAAACATGTAATTCTCAAGAGTTAAAAACCCAATTCATTCTAATTATCAAATACTTGTAACATCTTTGCTCCGAAGCTTCCTGCACTTTTGCGCCTCTTTTAGGCCTGAGCTATTCTATTTGGCCCTCTGTTTTGGCCTTTTGGCCTTTTGGCCACACTTGGCCACTCACACAATTCTCCTTTCTCACTCTTTTCAATTCCTCACACTCAAATGTCGAAAGGATTACAATATTAAAACACAAAGGATTCTAAATTTGGTTCAAATCCACAAAATCCTCATCTATTCCCTAAAAATTTCCTTTTATCCCTAAGATCCCTCTAGGATCTCCATTCCTTCGAGATCTATACTAACAAAATAGAATCGATTACATTTTATCAATCTCAATCAAATCAAATCCTAAATTATGCCATCCTTATAGAAACATAAATATTACAAAAAAAATCAAGTTAGGGATCCCACTCCCTTGGTAAACTCAAATACCATTGAGGCCAAATCAATAAGGTTGATTTTGGAGGAAAATGCTCCCGCATCAGACTCCCAGGGTTAAAATAGTTCACGATCTCTTGATCATGTGTTTCAATTACTTCATTCTTCCTTGATCCCATTATTGATGTTGTCCACATGCTCTGATGCATAATTCCTTCAATCTTGTCCTCCATCTTCCAGGATCCCAAATTTTATGTTGTTGTGCAAACTCCTTGCTTGTCTCAGTAAGTTGTACTTGCATGATGCTCTTCTTTTTCATCCTTTGGTATCTCCATTTGATTAGCTCCATTAACTCCCACAAACCATCTATCTAAATGTCCATGTTTGTTTTCTGCTGGTACGTAGTACTGTTGCAGTTTGACTGCTTCAAATATTCACAACAATATTGTATGGTTGTTTCCATCTCTTTTTTTGTTCTCAACTTCTTGAGAACATTGTTAATTGAATTAAAACACATGCAACCACAAATGAATATCTATAATATGTAGACTCAGTCTACATGATCTCTCAAACAAACTATATTTTCTCATCTCATTAAAATGACAGGTAAACAAACACTTTATACCTGTTATGATCATGTGTCAGTGATCATTTGCTTCAACATTGTCATTATCCTCCACTATCATCCTTCCCTTAGCAAGATCCATACTTGCATTAATGAAATCTTGCATCAACCATCTCAGAACTCTACAATCTGCATCATCTTCAAGCCAACTAATGACTTCCTTCCTATCTTCATTCCCCTCAGACATTTTCTGATTACTTTTCTTTCATTAGTCCTTTTGTCAGCTAAACTTTCCAGAAGATACTGTCTTTGTCAAAACATTTGGTCAATCAAATTAGGCTTCCATTTGGTTCTCAACATCTCCATAATGCGTTGTGTGAGAGTTATAAGAACTCTCCCAATTTCCTTCACAAATCTCCAAGGCACATAGTTTCCTTTTCCATTCTTCTTGTTGTCTTGTGGAAGACTGTTTACTTCTATCCTTAGAATCCTCATTTATGGTTACACCTTCACACACAATAATCTTATCACAAAATACATTCCCTTCAAAACAATCTTGGAATTCATTCCCAATCATAGACACATCTCGTCCTTTTCTATGAATGTCTATTGCAAAAATGTAGTTTATTGTCCTTTCATGTATATGGACTCCTTGAAATTTTAATCCATCTTCTATAGTTTCATGGTTATGCTTGACAGTCTTACCACCGTTCCTTAGAACAACTCCTTGCTTTGCAACAAATTGCTTCTCCTTCTCTTGAAGTCCATCGTCGGTCAAAAGAATGTCTGCTAACACTCCATGTTTGCCTTCATTTCTTAGATAAGTTGCTACTTCCTCTTGTGCACAAGTTCATTCTTGGATTTATAAATTATCTCTAGTAGTCTCATGTTGACTTTCATCTTCCTCATTGCCTCTCAAGACAATCCAATGGTCTGCACTTTTCTTCTGTAGCAGAATTCCATCTTCACAAGACAATCACATGTCTTGAACTACAATTTATTCCTTCACCGTGCTGCAACTAAGCACTTTTGAATGTTCTATGTTTGCAACTGTTATAGAGTCTTCTTCTCCTTTTGGCTTCTCTAACCATTCTTCGAGCAACCCTGGTTCCTCCTCATAATTTGTTAGCAACATTGTATTCAAATGTTGTTCTTGAACATCTGCACTCCTTGATTGTGCACAACCTTCTCCTTTCCTAGTTGTATGACACAATGATGTCTCTTCCTTCTTCATGATAGATTCTTGGTTCTATTGGCCTTCATTTTCTCCATTTCCTACAAACACACACCAATGATTAGTTTTAAATCAATGAGACTCTTGGGTCTCATTTATTGCTTCTGGCATCATCTCTTTGTGTTGGGTTGAGCACCTCATGAGACTTCCATCATCAACATCCTTCTCTCCAACAAGTTCATTGTTCAACTGTGTATGGATCTCCCTTTGATTGTCTTTATGAGACAATGTTGTTCCATCTGCTTTCAGAACAAGATTTTGGTTTTGTCCCTCTTTAATGTTTTGAAAGGGCACTCTTTCATCTTCCTTTATCTTTATGATAGTTGTAGAAAGTTGTCCATCACTCCTATAACCTGCAACCATACACAAAATATTAGTTTTAAAAACAGAAGGCTCTCTAGCCTCATTTGATGCCTCAGTCATCAAATATTCATGTTGATCTTCACTCTTCAAACAATCTATGAGACTCTCAACGGATCTCTCCTCAACATCTTCACCCTCATCTTCTCAAGGAATAATCCATGCTCTGGTTCACAAAAGTGAACTTCTTCTTTTGTCATGGACCTCTATCTAAACCAGCTTCTCTAAGTTCCTCTTCCTTTAACAAAGCATTCAACGTGTGCATAAATTTCTTCACAAATAAATGCACAATAGGTCACTTGATCTTCTTCTTCACATTCCAACCTTGTCTTTGGTTCTTATCAATTTGTTTTAGCAGCATCATTGTTATATTGGGTCTTTCTTTCAACTCAACAAGCTCCATGTCAACTCCTCTTGACTCATTTGCTTCTTGCCAACTGCTCTAGCAACTTCTTTCTCTTTCCTCTTGTTGTGGATTCTCTCTGAATTCTAACGACTATGAGTAGTTATCTTTATCTTCTCCTTTTGTGAACTTTTCCTGTCCACAGTGAGCTGCATCAAGCCTTTCCTCTGTAGCAAGTCTCCTCACGTGCTACCTAATACCACCTCAAGCTTCCTCCTGAGCTTGACCTCTTAATATCCTTCTAGTTCTGTCTCCTAGAACCTTTGAGCACTCCTTCTCCTCAACTTCAAATGTTGTAGGCTTCTACACTCCACTCACTTCCTCTTGAGAACTACACTAGTCCTCTTCTCTACATCAATTTCTCACATCACCTGTTGTAAGGGTCCTTCTGCCACAAGCTTCTCTTCTTCTTTAAGAGCTTCAATTTCTCTTCCTCCTTTGTCACAACTTCTCTGGTTGTAAGGCTGCCACCAATTTCTATCTCCTCCCGCTGCTACCTGCAATCACAAATGTTGTATAAGCAAAGTTATTTGAAATCATGAATTTCTTTACCTGCAAGATCTGTTCCATGATCTTGTCTTCCAAACAATTCCTTTCTAATCTTCCTACTTAGATGGGCTAGTCTCTCCAAGTTCATCTGTCTGGAGTTATGCAAACAAGCTACCAATACCTAAGGTAATCTCCTCGAATTTATTTTCCCAAAGAGCACAACTCTGCTCTGATACCAAAATTGATGACCTTAAAGGTCAAATTCCACCAATGATAACAAATTTCTAATATTATGACGTAGTTCCAAGAATCAAATTGCCCTAATGCCTCTAATTCGATGCCCATAATTCTTCTAAACAGAGTTCAATACTTTGTCCTCACAACAATTCTTATCGGGGCTTATCCTTAAGCACCCAAAGGATTATGATTGAATCCTTTATACTCTAAAACCAAGTATTGAAACTTAAACCCATTCCCTTGAATATTTTTGCAATTCAAGTTGGCGCTAACTCTTATTTCCACACGACATGGTGCTAGAGTCCACGGGCTAGTTTACTTCCTTTATACCACTTACCATAGTGGTATTTCTCTTTAGTTTTGCAGGCGATGGACCTTGTATTAAACCTCGAGCACTTCTCAATGCGCAATCGATTAGGATCGTTGATCCTAAGGTGGTCAACGATCGAAGTTTATCTCTTGATCCAACACTTCTGCACAGTGAACTTTCAATCTAATGATTTCTAAGTATTGGATCTATGATCCAACCGTTCACAAATAATCTCGATCAATGCATGAATAATGACAAAATTCCGTTTTTTGTTGAAATGAGAATTTGAACCTCGATTTCATACTATAACCCTGCAATACATCATTTGGAAAGGATACTATCGCACCATGACATTCAATTGACATAATTACACCAATACAATATGTGTATTATTCACACGATGAAGAGAAGAAAATAACATGAATGCAATAGATTTGGAACTCATATCATACACAGATATTTAACTTGTAATCTTTAAACGAAGGACTCATATGCCTATATCACACACACAAACATCTTTTCCATTCTTGGTCATTCGTATTATGAAGTTCATAGGAACTTCATTTCCCTAATCTCGCTTCTCATTCTGCAGGGTTAATTCACACCAAAAACCCTGATCTACCATAATTGATGACTCCACAATTAATCTATAGTTCATAGACATTCATGATTCCAGTGTTTACACAAAGATGGAATTCTTTATGTTCTATGCGATGATTTCAATCTCATTTACCCTCTTTCATAACAGAGATGATTTTTAAACATATAATTCTCGAGAGTTAAAAACACAATTCAATCTACTTATCAAATACCTGTACATACATCTCTACTTAGAAGCTTCATGCACTTCTACGCCTCTTTTAGGCCTGATCTATTCTATTTGGCCCTCTGTTTTGGCCTTTTGGCCACACTTGGCCACTCACACAATCTCCTTTCTCACTCTGTTCAATTCCTCACACTCAAATGTCCAAAGGCTTACAATAATAAAACACAAAGGATTCTGAATTTGGTTCAGATCCACAAAATCCTCATCTATTCTCTAAATCTCCTTTTATCCCTAAGATCCCTGTAGAATCTCCATTCCTTCGAGATCTATACCAACAAAATAAAAACTAACAAGATAGAATCGATTACATTTTATCAATCTCAGTCAAATCTAATCCTAACTTATGCCATCCTTCTAGAAACATAGAATTTTACAAAAAAAATCAAGTTAGGGAACCCACTCCCTTGGTAAACTCAAAAACCATTTAAGCCAAATCAACAAGGTTGATTTTGGAGGCAAATGCTCCTGCATCAACAAATTTGTGATAAACATGAACAACTAGACAAATGTATCTCTTTATTATGAATTATGCACCAGAATTCATTGAAGACTGCAGAGCTCAATGATCAACGTAAATGTACTCAGTTATAAGCATTAAAATGCATAAAATGATATTATTCAATCAACAAAGAAAACATCGACAATCTTTTCCCAGAATTACTATCACGTTCATACCATGAATCGACGAAACATCAATGCTGAGATGGAACAATTCACGTAAGCACATTCACAGTTTAGATTGAAAGAACATGTATCAACATTATCATCGATTATATTCAGAGCTATGTGAGGTCATTGGATAGATCTGGAATTGATTTATTTGAGAATAAAATCATGCAAAGTCAGGAAAAATAAAAGCGTTGCTTAGTAAACAACCCATAATTTCACAATTCCATACTGTAAATTCTTCAATTTCTAGTGCAACTTATGTTTCGTGCAAATAATTAGTTTTCTGTGGTATATTTCAACAACAAACACATTTACATTAATTCAACGTATACCATTCAATGTTGTAACATCTTCGAATCATGACCTGGGTGGGACCCCCTGCAATCGATCCATGGAGAAGTGAATAATTAAATGATAAAATATCGGTTTGGAGGTTATCTTGAGGCACTAGGAAAAGGGGCATAAAGATGAGGCTAAGTGTCGGCGCCTTCCACTACTGCCAGAAAAGTGAAGTGATACTCAAATGCCAGAAAAACAAAACCCTCACTGTGATAACAGTCTAATTAATCGACCCTCAATACAGTCGAGATATGGAGTGCTTCACTATTTTTATAGTTTTTTCGAGGGTTCGTTTGAGTTCGGATAAGATAGTTAGAGGATCCCCTTTAAAAAAAATAGAAAAGAAAATGTTACCCAGATATCGGATCAACCTAGTGTACGATCACGAATTATTTTATTTTTGCAGTGAGGCAACGAGTGAAAAGGTTTTGATTTGATATTCGAGAGAAACGTTGGGAATGGTGGACGCTTGGTCAGTTTAGAGATCAATTAATCTGCTATGATGGTTGGAAACATCCTAAAAAATGATGACAAAGGTAACATCATCCTGGTCATACTTTATCATTGGAGCAGACTTCAGATTTTCAAATCAACATATGTTCATCGTTACTCTTGAATACTAAATGTGTCTCAACTGCTTGTGATAATGTTGGATCTCGAACTGGGTAAAACATATAGAATATGTCAACAACGATGCCTCAAAATTTTCATTGGGTAAACCTTACAAAAATTCAACCTTGGACAAACAGGAATATGACGGAAGCTCATTACAGTCGATATGCCAATATTGAAGCAGAGCTTGGGATGGCCAGGCAGCTAAGGTAATGTGGAAAGGAAAATGATGGCGCACCCTCCTCAGATCTGACCTCTGTAAACCGTGAGGATTCAACTTAGATTGCGGATCGAATAATGTGACAATTCGGACCTGCAAACAATGATGTATCCCCAGGGTTCGATAAAAAAAATTAGACCAGAACAACATTTAAACCCTAAACCTAACTAGTTACAAAAAAAACAATGAAATTTGACCAGTGATTTAATCATGAAATGATGTGGCAATGAAATTCTAAAAAGCAAAAAAAATGGATGAAATTTGTTATAAGTTTTTATTGAAATTTTTTTAAGGAAAATGAGGCCTGCCATTGGGCCATGGAGTCAAGATGTTCTAGGGTGTATTAATAAAATAGTGAAATGGTGTTTTACCTCACCATTGGCTGGGAAAAGCGTCAGTTCTTGAGAAGATGACGCTTGTACTAAGCGGGCTAAATCAATCTGTGCAAACAACTGATACAATGAAAGTTTTCAGAAAATCTACATCTAATAAAGCAAAACTAAAAAGCCTTTCCTTCAAATAAATCCAAATTTTAAAAAATAAATTGAGTGGAGGGTTAAAGTTACCTCCTAACTCTCCAGCACAATGCTAATTTGCATCACTCTCCTCTTCAACAACAAAGATCTCAAGAAGTCTATTAAGCAAATAAAACCCCATAATAATAGACCTTAGGAAAAATTTCTTCCTTTATTATTCTCCAAAAATCCCCTTTACAAATAAGAAGCCTTCCACTTTTATACATGAAGATGAAGCCCTTAACCATTTACAAAAACCGTGGGTAAAAACCATTTGCAACAAAGTTCAGCAAGACTATTTTTTAATGTGCTTTGACAATAAAATAATGATTTTTCTTATTAAAAAAGGTCAAATAAGAATCAAATAATGTTTTACATGGTGCATCAAAATAGTCAAATAAGCCCAACATTTTGCCCCATAAGTGAATTAAATCACATGTCAATATGTAATTCGCCCTTCCACTTAGGTTGTGATATTAAACACGAGCTCAAATAGGAAAGGGGGTGTTCCACATGTCCAATAGGCAATAACACTCCAATGTGTAATATCCACTTAGGATAATGGGTCTAACCTCTTGGAAAATCATTAATTCATAGTTCCATGTGACAATTTCCTAATAAACACAACACTTTAAATTCAATTCGACACTTTCCCTAGTCTTACCTAGGGAAACACTATAAATAGTTTTGAATGAATCCATTCCTAAGGAAACCCAATATTTTTTAAGTATTTTAGGTGGAGGATAAGCAATTAGTGAGATTAGTGATGAAAGGAAAAAAAAGGGGAATGCTCATGTGATGACTCTCAATGTAGACATGCATAGGC
>JASDQU011443194.1:4728-16664 GCA_032191745.1 Picea mariana | reverse complement strand
TTTTTCTCTTTCATTCATTGTACCAGATTGGCTCGAAGCCATTCGCCAGGAATGGCTACAAGATCCCAAAAGTTCACAGTTGATCCAGAAATTGTAGGCCAATGCTCCAACTTCCCCAGGCTACTCTTGGCTCCATGAGGAACTTTGATACAAAGGCCATTTGTATTTAAGTAAAAAATCAAAGCTTAAATCCACGGTACTTTCTGAGCTTCATGCTACACCCACAACAGGGCACTCTGGGTTCACCAAAACCTATGACAGGGTCAAACATTGCTTTTTTTGGGACGGTATGAAACATAAAATTCATAATTTTGTAGCTGAATGTGACGTGTGTCAATGCAACAAGGGAGAAATAGTAAAATCGTTAGGCACACTACAACCGCTCCCGATTCCACCTGCTATTTGGAAGGATATCTTTATGGATTTTATTACCGGCTTACCCAAATTGGGAAATAAATCCGTCATCATGGTGGTTGTTGATCTCCTTTCCAAGTATGCTCATTTCTGCGCCCTTCAAAACCCATTTAAAACATCCACGATGGCTCAAATCTTCATGGATCAGGTCTTCAAGCTTCATGGCATTCTGCACTCTATTGTTTCTGATCGTGACCCCACTTTCACAAGAAATTTTTGGCAATAACAATTCAAGATACAAGGCACAGAATTGCATCTCATCACATCTTATCATCCCCATACTGATGGCCAAACATAAGTTGTCAACAATTGTTTGGAAACATATTTGAGGTGTTTTGCCTCAAAAAATCAAAATCAGTGGGCTCAGTGGTTACCCCTAGTTGAATGGTGGTACAATACTTCATACCATACAACTACACGCATGACTCCTTTTGAAGCGGTATATGGACATAATCCACCTTCAGTTCTCTCATACTTACTTTGTGCCTCTAAGATCTAGGTGGTTGACCTAACACTTACATCTCGAGAGGCTATTCTCCGTACCCTCAAAGAGAATTTGGTCATGGCACATAATCGCATGAAGCAACAAGCAGATCAAGGTCACTCTGAACGTCAATTTGCAGAAGGGGATTAGGTGTTTCTTCGACTGCAACCTTACAAGAAAACTTCCCTCAAGGTCAAGCATTGTTAGAAGCTAGCGCCCAAATTTTATGGTCCTTATACCGTGCTCAAGCATGTGGGAAAAGTTGCCTCTCAGTTAGCGTTTCCCAACCATTCAAACCTACATCCTATTTTTCATGTTACATGCTTAAAAAAGGTGATTGGAGCTAAGTGATAAATTCAAACCAACCTTCCAAAGTTAGCTAAAGAAGGATCCATTTTTCTATAACCAGAAGCCGTTTTGGACTAGCTTGAGTGTCGCCTACGTCAAAGAACCATCAAGGAAGTGCTCGTCCAGTGGAAAGATACAACTCCAGTAGATGCCACTTGGGAGCCATCTACCATTCTGCAGCAATTTCCTCATCTCAAGCCTTAAGGACAAGGTTGTTTTTAATGGGGCAGGCATGTTAGGGTCCTAACCCGCACATAGGTAGAACAATATATTCAGATGAAATAAAGGTCAATACTAATAAGGCCTTTCAATAAAATAGAATAAGGCGGATGTAAGAAGACCTAATAGAAGCTTCTGATTCTAGAAGGATCTTCCTCTAGATGCTTCTTTTTAGTATGAATAGGAGTCAAGGGTATGAGAGCCCTAGCTTGGATATTATTGTAATAGAGATCTTCTCGACTGGATTTTCCCCCCTCGAAGAGGCCTGTGAATATTGCTTTCAGATTCAAAGTGCTACTTTTGTTTTTATTCTTATATCTTTTGAGTGTTATTGTGGTGAATTCTCTGGTTATATTGTTGTTATTCTGCCATCACTATCATTTTATTTATGTTCTGCAGACATTTTATATCTAGTATATTACATCAGGTAAATGTCACTAAATAGTGCTTAGTTTGATTTAAAATAGGAGGATATAAAGATGAGGTATTATGTGATGTCATTCCCATGGATGTTTGTCATCTATTGCTAGGTAGACCATGGCAATATGACAAAAATGTGGTGCATGATGGGAGAAAGAACATGTACACTCTGGAGAAAAATGGTAGGATGCAGATGTTGCTTTCAATTAAGGATAAAGAGGTGGAAACAGAGATGAGCAACATTGTACTTCTCATGAGTGCGAAGGAACTTCTTAAGGAAGTCAATAAGAAGGAAGACACGCAATACATTTTGGTTAGGAAGCCCATAATTTTTTTGAACAACAATAGAAAAGATGATTTGTCGGAATAAATCTAGGAGTTACTGGAAGAATTTGTTGATATAGTAGTGGACGGACTACCTTGTTTGTTGCCACCTATTAGGAGTATAAGTCATCATATCGATCTTATACCTGGAGCTAGCTTGTCGAACAAAGCAGATTATAGGTTGATTCCGTAGGAGAATGAAGAAGATAAGAGACAGGTCCATGACTTAATGGAGAAAGGATTGAATCGGGAGAGCTTGAGTCTATGCATTTTTACAATAGTGCTCAGCCCAAGGAAGGACGGTGGCTGGAGAATGTGTACAAAATCAAGAGAAACCAACAAAATTACCATCAGTTATAGGTTCCCATTGCCAAGGATGGATGACTTAATGGATTCCTTGAGTGGAGAAAATCTTTTTTAAAAGATTGATTTGAAAAGCCGATATCATCATATTAGAATGAGAGAAGGTGATGAATGGAAGAGAACATTCAAGACGAATGAAGGGATGTATGAATGGCTTGTCATGCCATTTGGCTTGAAGAATGAGCCCAATACTTTCATGAGGTTGATGAATGAAGTCTTGAAGGATTTCATTGGGAAATCCATCATTGTATATCTTGATGATATATTAATTTTCAGCAAAATTGAAGCAGAGCATTTGAATCATCTAGATGCAGTGATGAGAAGGTTACAACAAGATAAATTGTTGATCAACATGAAGAAATAAAAATTTATGAGTATGGAACTCATTTATTTGGGTTTTTTTAATCTCTGCAAATGAATTGAAAATGCATCCGGAAAATATAAAGGCGATTAAGGATTGGCCATCGCCGAAGAGCGCATTTGAAGTTCAAAGCTTCCATGGTTTGGCTATCTTATATAGGTAATTCATACGAAACTTCAGTGGAATTAGTGCACCAATGATGGATACGGTGAAGAAAAGACACAAATCTTTTCACTAGACAAAGGAAGCGGAGAAGAGCTTCAACCTACTGAAGAAGAAGATCACTGAGCAACCAATTCTAGTTTTTCCAGATTTTAGCAAGACATTCCAGGTCAGGTGTGACGTGAGTGGATTTTCCATTGGAGAGATCTTAAGAGAAAACAACAAGCCTGTCATGTATTTCAGTGAAAAACTGAATGAAGCAAAGATTAAGTACTCCACGTATGACAAAGAATTCTACGCGGACATACAAGCACTGAAGAAATGGAGGCACTATTTGGTTCCAAAAGAGTTCGTTTTGTACAATGATAATCATGCTTTTCAATTCGTGACTCGATAGGAGAATTTGAACCAAAAACATGCTAAATGGGTTGAATACATGCATAATTCTACTTTCGTGATTAAGCATATTTCTGGAACTGCTAACAAAGTTGCTAATGCTTTGAGTAGGAAATGTTTGCTTATGTAGGAATTTCGAGTTAAGACTTTGGGTTTTGATAACCTAAAAGAAATGTACGGGGATGATCCAGATTTCTAAGAGGCATATGAGGTGTCTGAGAATACAATTTTCAGGGATAGAAGCCAATGGGCTGAGTACATGATCCAGGATGGACTATTATTCAGGGGAAATCAGCTATGTATTCCAAAATGCTCCATGAGGGAGAATTTGTTGAAGGAAACGAACAACAGAGGATTGGTCGGACACTTCAGTCATGAAAAAACGTTCTCAAAGTTGAATGGCTCATATTACTGGCCAGGGATGAGAATAGATGTGAATAAATTTGTGGACAGGTGCAGAACTTGTCAGCACACAAAGGGAAAAAGGCAGAACGCAGGGTTATATCATCCACTACCCATACCCGAAAGGTCGTGGGATGCAGGGAGCATGGATTTCATATTAGGACTGCCAAGGACACACAGGGGATATGATTCAATATTTGCAGTGGTAGATAGATTTTCAGAGATGGAACATTTCATACCATGCCAAAAAACCAGTGATGCAACTCATATTTTGAACCTGTTTTTCAAGGAAGTCATGAGACTTCACGGCTTGCCAAGGAGTATCATTTCTGATCGATATACCAAGTTCATAGGAAATTTCTAGAGGACCTTATGGAAGAAGATGGGGATGAACTTGTATTTTAGCTCATCGTATCATCCTCAGACGGATGGACAGACAGAGGTCGTGAACAAGATCTTGGGAGATTTGTTAAGGATCTTAGTGACTGAACACCACAGTCAATGGGATCACATTCTACCATAGGAGAAATTCGCTTACAATGATTCACTCAATAGAAGAATAGGGCATAGTCCATTCTGATGCAAATGCACCCTCTTCCTCGGCAAGGGTCTCTGCGCTGACCTCCCAGTCTTAAGGATCTTTCTGTCCAAATTCATGAGCAGGAGCGACTCTTTGGATCCCAAATGGAATCTCTGTTAAAATCGCAATCCACAGGTCCTTCCTTTTCCCACGGTCTTCTGCACTCCGACCGCTGCCCTTTCCTCAATAGGGAATATATAATTTTGGGATTTGGGGTTTCCTGATCCCCGATGTCAAGAGTTCTCTGTCCTCTTGAATCCCCAATCTCTGATTTGCCGATGTGCCCCTTTTGCCTTTCTCTCCTTAGCCCCTCCTGGCTATGCCCTAGTCCATGTGACCAGTCCTCATAAGACCACAACCTTATCTTTCTTTCAGGGTTTTGGGCTTTCAAATGCCGAAATGCATGAACCTCTTGTCCACGGGATCCCCGATATCCCGATATGACGTCAGCTAGGCCCCACAATGGAGCTTTCCACCTTATCGGGATTTCGAACTTCGCAATTCCGAAATGTATGGACTTCTTTTCCATGGGATTCTCGATATCCCAATTCTCGTAATATTGATGGATGACTTTCCTTTCAGGAAATTTCCTGAATGCTTAGATCTCCTCCACGCGTCCTCCTATGATGGACGGTCCCGATCGCTTCTTGCGATTTCAGAGTTTTTGATGTTGAAATGCCTTGACTTCTTGTCCTTAGGATTCGCAAAACGCCAAACCCTGATATGCCGATGGACTCTCCTGTCGGTATTTTCCCCGAACTCTTGGATTTACGCCACACGTCCTCTCAAGATGGACGGTCTTGATTTACTCTCCGGATTTCGAGACTTCAAATCCCCAAGTGTCCCAGCATCTTGTCCTCAGAACTCTCGAAGTGTCAATGGACTCCCGATCTCCACCACGTGTCCCAACCGATGGACGATCTTGATTCAATATTGGGATTTCGTGACTTGCGATGCCCTGATGAAAAAATTTCTCTATCAACTCAAAACCCCGGTGGCCGACGGGTTCTCAATTTTCGCCATGTGTCTCAACAGATTGACGGGCTAGATTGATTCCGGGATTTTCACCATGGAGATTCCCAATCTCCTGTCATCATGACTCCCGATATCCCAATGGATGATATCCCGATGAGACAAATCCTTTTGGGACATTTCTCCTTTTCTTACGAGGGTTTAAACCTCGAGCAACTTCTGTCCGATCCAACGGCTGATGGAGTTTTGACACTTCTTGATGAAGTGTCTCTTGATTAAGGTTGGTTGTCATTGATGTCAACCCTTGAAGAAAGACCCGTAGTACAAAGGTTTGGGTAATTGACCCAATAGTGTTTGATGTAAATATGACTCATTATTGTTTTGTCATGGTTGATAAGAAGTAAATATAGATGAAATCCAAAGTGGTCCCCTTATGGTGAAAGCTCTCACGGGAAGACACTTTGTGGAGTAAGAGAACCCATGATTAATTGTGGAATAATGAGATGAAGGAAAGTGAATTTGTTAGGGAAAATATCCTAGATGGATAGTTCTTTTCATGCCATTTCCGGTGGTATGTGGAATGTCACATAATTCCTCACGGTTAGAGAGTTATGGCCATGAGAAGTTAGAGACCCCAGGTTTGGGTAATGGACCCAAGTTTGTTTGATGGGTAATGGTATGAGTTATGATATATTTTCAGGTAATACTATTCTATATGGATAGTACATTTCATGCCATTTTTAGTGGTATGTAGAACATCACATAACTCCTCACGGTTTGAGAGTTATGGCCTTACGAAGTTGGAGGACCCTCATATGTCATCTAGAAGCCCCAAAAGGTCAAAGTAATCAAAGTGGTTTAAGAGATTTTAAAAGGTAAACTTGTCGCAGTCGAAGATGCTGCAAATGAACGCCTATTCAGGGTTGTTGCTAGGATAGGTGCCAGAGCAAAAGTGAACATTCCAATGTATGAGTGAAACCTGGATGTTGAAGAGCTTCTAGGCTAGATTAGAGCTCTGGATAAATACTTCAACTATAAAGATGTCGAAGAAGATAAGAAGGTCAAACATGATGTCACCAGACTTAAAGGGCATGCAACACTAAGGTGGGATGAACTACAGGCTGACAGACGCTGGAAAGGAAAGAACAAAATCAAAAGATGGGATAGAATGGTTGCAAAGATGAAGGCCAAATTCATACCCAAGGACTATCAAATCACTCTGTTTCAGAGAATGCAAAATTTGAGACAGAAGTTGATGTCAGTGAAAGAATACACTGAATAATTCTACAAGATAAACATCAGGGCAATTCATCAGAAAAGAGATGATGAAAAATTTTCCAGGTACATGAATGGTCTAAGATATGACATTCAAGATGAGATAAGCACGATGACCCTTTGAACTATAGAGGATGCTTATCATATGGCTCTGAAATCTGAAGAGAAGATGAGCTGAAAGAAAGGTCAAAGAGGCCGAGGTAGAATTCAAGCTAGAGGCAAAAAAATTGCCCAAGACAGAACTCAAAGACTTAAGGAAGAGGGAAAGAAACCTCAAGCTCAACATGAGAGAGGAGGAAGCTCACAGAGAGGGCAGTATGCTGATAGAAATACTTTTACTCTAGCTAGAGGAAGAGGAAGAGGCCGAAGAGGTGAATTCGAATGTTTTGTCTGTGGGAAAAATGAACATAAATCTTATGAGTGTCCAGACGAAAATAAATATGGTGGTGAGACTCACATTGCCAAAGCTCAAGGACAAAATGTTGAGGCAGAAGATCCTTGATGATGAGGAAAGTTCTCTTAATGCCAGAAAAGGAGGCAGAGAACCCAGCCCAAAGGAACAGTCTGTTTCAGACTGCTTGCAAAACAAAAGATAGGGTATGCAAATTCATCATGGACAGCGGTAGAACAAACAATCCCGTTTCTACAGAGATGGTAGAAAAGTTGGAGCTGGAGACTATCATACATCTAAGCCCATACAAAGTTTCGTGGCTAAAAAAAGGACATCAGGTAAATGTCACTAAATAATGTTTAGTTGAATTTAAAATAGGAGGATATAAAGATGAAATATTATGTGATGTCATTCCCATGGATGTTTTTTAACTATTGTTGGGTAGAACATGGAAATATGATAGAAATTCGATTCATGATGGGAGAAAGAACACATACACCCTGGAGAAAAATGGGAGAACACACATGTTGTTGTCGATTAAGGACAAAGAAGTGAAACTAGAGGTGAGAAACACTGTACTTATCATGAGTAGGAAGGAACTTCTTAAACAGGTTAAGAAGAAGGAAGACACACAATTTATTGTGGTCATGAAGCCTAGAATTGTTTTGACCAGTACAAGAATGGATGATTTACCAAAGGAAATCCAGAAGTTGTTGGAAGAGTTTGTTGATATAGTAGTGGATGAGCTACCTTGTTCGTTACCACCGATCAGGAGTATAAGCCATCACATTGATATTATACATGGAGCCAATTTACCAAACAAAGAAGTGTACAGATTGATGCCACAGGAGAATGAATAAGTCAAGAGGCAGGTCTAGCATTTAGTGGACAAAGGATTGGTTAGAGAGAGCTTGAGTCCATGTGATGTTCCAAGAGTACTCAGCTCAAAGAAAAATTGAGGCTGAAGAATGTGTACAGACTCAAGGGAAATCAATAAGATTACCATCAGATACATATTTCCATTACCAAGGATGGACAATTTGATGGATTTCTTGAGTGGAGAAAGATTTTTTTCAAAGATTGATTTGAAAAGTGGATATCATCAGATTCAAATGAGAGAAGGTGATGAATGGAAGACAAAATTCAAGATGAATGAAGGGTTGTATGAATGGCTTGTTATGCCATTTTGTTTAATGAGTGCACCCAATACTTTCATGATATTGATGAACGAAGTCCTGAAGGATTTCATTGGGAAATTCGTCATTATATATCTTGACGATATATTAATTTTCAACAAGACAAAAGCGGAGCACTTAAAGCATTTAGCCGCAGTGATGAAGAGATTAAAGCAAGAGAAATTTCTAATTAATATGAAGGAATCATCATTTATGAGGACATAACTCATTTATTTGGGTTTTGTTATCTCTGCAAATGATTTGAAGATGGACCCAGAAAAGGTGAATGCAATTAAGAATTGGCCATCACCGAAGAGTGTGTTTGAAGTTCGAAACTTCCATGGTTTAGCTAGTTTCTACAGGAAATTCATCCAAAATTTCAGTGGGATTAGCGCACAAATGATGGATACAGTGAAGAAAAGACATAAATCTTTTTGCTGGACAGAGGAAGCAGAGAAGAGTTTCAACCTGCTGAAGGAGAAGATCACTGAGTAGCCAATTTTGGTTTTGCCAGATTTCAGCAAGACATTCCAGATCAGGTGTGACACTAGTGGATTTGCAATAGCAGCGGTCTTGAGCCAAGATGACAGACCGATCGCATACTTCAGTGAAAAATTGAATGAAACGAAGATTAAGTACTCCACATATGACAAGGAATTCTATGTGGTCATACAAACGCTGAAGAAATGGAGGCACTATTTGGTTCCTAAGGAGTTTGTTTTGTATAGTGATAATCATGCTTTACAATTCATGACTCAATAGGAGAAGTTGAACCAAAAACATGCTAAATGGGTTGAATCCATGAAGAATTTTACTTTTGTGATTAAGCATATTTCTGGAACTGCTAACAAAGTTGATGATGCTTTGAGCAGGAAATGTTTTCTTATGCAGGAATTCAGAGTCAAAACTTTGGGTTTTGATAACCTCAAAGAAATGTATAGGGATGATCTAGACTTTAAGGAAGTGTATGAGGCATCTGAGAATCCAATTCTCAGGGACATAAGCCAATGGACCGAATATATGATCTAGGATGGATTATTATTTAGGGGCAGTCAACTATGTATTCCAAAATGCTCCATGGGGGAGAATTTGTTGAAAGAAAAACACAGTGGAGGATTGGCCGGACACTTCAATCATGATAAGACATTCTCAAAGTTGAATGGCTCATATTTTTTTCCAGGGATGAGGACAGATGTTAAGAAATTTGTGGACAAATGCAGGATTTGTCAGCACGGAAAAGGAAAAAGGAAGAACACAGGCTTATACCAGCCATTAACCATACCTGCAAGGCCGTGGGACGCAGTGAGCATGGATTTTATATTGGGACTACCAAGGAAAAAAAGAGGATGTGATTCAATCTGTGTGGTAGTAGACAAATTTTCCAAGATGGCACATTTCATACCATGCCAGAAAACCAGTGACGCAACTCATATTGCGAACCTATTTTTCAAGGAAGTCATCAGAATTCATGGCTTGCTAAGGAGTATTGTTTCTGATCGAGATACCAAGTTTGTGGGACATTTCTGGAGGAATTTGTGGAAGAAGTTGGGGACAAGTTTGTCATTTAGCTCAGCGTATCATCCTCGGACGGATGGACAGATAGAAGTCATGAACAGGAGCTTGGGGGATTTGTTGAAGAGCCTAGTGACTGAACACCACAGTCAGTGGGATCATATTCTTACATAGGCGGAATTTGCTTACAATGACTCACTCAACAGAAGCATAGGGTAGAGTCCATTTCATATTGTATATGGAATGCAACCAAGGGGAGTTTCCGAATTGAAAGATTCAGAACACAATGAATTCAAGAGTGCTAATGCAGAGAATTTTGCAGAAGCAATGAAGGAGCTTCACAACCAAGTTAAGGAATGATTGCAGAATTCAAGTCAAGAATATAAGTGAAAAGCATACCAACATAGGCGAGAACTTCAATTTGAAGTTGGTGATTTGATTCTTGCGCATCTAAGGAAGGAGAGGTTCCCAAGAGGAACGTATAACAAGTTGAAGATGAAAAATATTGGACCATGCAAGGTCGTGAAGAAATTTGGGGCAAACGCATATGATATTGAATTGCCCGATGGGATCAGAATTTCATCGATATTCAATGTTGCGGATTTGTACCCTTACAGAGTTGAAGAAGCAAGAGCAAAGGATGAACAGACAGAGGTTAAATGGACTAAATAGATGCCTGTAACTGAAAATCCACAGATGGAAAGTATAATTAACAAGAGAGTCAGCAGGAAGACCAGGASAAAAGAGTATTTTGAATACTTGGTCAAATGGAAGGGACATCCAATTGAAGATGCCAGCTGGGAAGATGAAGAAGAAATTCAAAATCATTGGCAGACCGTGAAAGAGCTCATGAACAGGAGTTCATAAAAATTTTCAAGCGAGGGAGTATGATGCAGGAGCATCGTGCAAAGCCAAAGCACAAGCCTAACCAAAGAAATACTTGGACGTGCGGAGAAAGGAAAATAACATGTTTTCATAAGACCCATTTTGAATTTTGAAACAAAAGCATTAATGTAATAGCTAGGAAGAAGACGTACTTTGCATTTATATCTTGGAGGTTGTAAAGAGATATTGAGCGATTTGGTCTCATCTGTCAATGTAAAAGGCATTTAAGACCTATTAATGAAAGTAGGTAGATTTAAATTATAGATTAGACAGTTTAGAGAGTAGGAGGGAAAATGAATATAGACACCCTCACTCTTGTATCACTATCATTAGCATAGCAAAAAAGAGAGAGCTGTAGCAGAGAATTGAAAGGAAAAGTCCATGTACAGGAGCTTTGAATTAATATATAAAGCTTTGAATCAGATTTCATGGTGTTATGATGTTTTCTATTTATACATGGTGAATGGTATGCTTGTGGTTGTTTATTCTCTCTGTTATGCATTTGTTTTAATATTGTGTGTATGTATGATTTCATGCTAAATGTCTAAAGTCAGAGAGAGAGAATGAGTTTCAATTGTTTCTCTTCCTGAGTGAGAGAACTTCCTGCAAGGAGTGCAGTGAAATGTCTACAAGGTGTGCGTTGACAAGTGTTTTGAGTTTATCTCTGAAAACTCACGAGAGATACCATTGTTCTCATTTCAGCAGAATTGAAGGTGAAGCACAGAATCCGTGCAAGGTGTGTGCAGGCTATTCGAGGTCTTAAACTTATCAACTAAGTTTGAAAGGTGAGGAACTGTTGTTTCAGAGGGTGCACAGAGTTGAAGAATCAAATACTTAGAAGTATTTGAAAGATTTCCGCAAGGAGTGTGCGCAGGAGTCCTTTTGAGACTTGATTTGCAAGTGAAAGCTCAAGATATTCAACACCTTTGAAAGTGCTCAAAGGGAGACGGATTGAAGCCAATTTCAAACAAGGAACATTGGTTCATTTCTCAAAAGTCTTCAAGGAGGGAACAAGCAGTTGAAATCCTCTGCGGAGAACTCGCGAAGTCACGAGGACCATGGGATTCAGTGAAGCTGAAAGGAGGTTAAGTGTTGGATGAATTGATCCAGGTGGATATTGGGGGCCACCCACCTTTTCCAAATGGCTCAAAATAGTTTTCTGGCCATTTTGGCAATTTACTATTTTTAGCAGGTTTTCGCTTCCGGGGCCATTTTGAGGGCCTAAATGAAGTTTTTTTGAGATCGAGGTTTCC
>JASDQU011443192.1:18622-36463 GCA_032191745.1 Picea mariana | reverse complement strand
GAGAGAGAGAGAGAGAGAGAGAGAGAGAGAGAGAGAGAGAGAGAGAAGTCCATGGGTAAACTTTTAAGTAAAAACATTGTGAATGGTGCCTAACAATGCAGGGATGAGTTTACATATTTTTATATTTTAAGTTCAATATTTAAATACTATTACAAATGGTAATATAGTAGAATATTATAAATGGTTATATAATATAGATTGCTTATTTTTAAAATATGTGTGTGATTGTATTATATTGTAATTTTTTATCATACAAGTTTATTTCCTTACTTCTCATATTTATGAAAATAAATGAAAAATGAAAATGAAAGAACAAGTAAATGAACACACCACCCACACAAATGAACAAAAAATGTATCTCGGGAAACCCAAAATGGGAGAAAACCTACTTAGAAGGTGAGGCCTATGTTTTTCTCTCTTTTATCCAGTTATTCAATGCAATTAAAAAGAAAGGGTCACTCACTATGGAGTTTCCTATGACATTGTGGATTGAATGGATACTGCTATCTCTCTTCCTCCTAATATGTTGTGTCTCAAATCCCCCTCATAGATGTTTTTCTCCACTATGAAAGAATTAAAATGCTAAATAATGGAGCACTTTCTCCTCCTAATGGCCTAGTATTTAACATAGCTTTATAGTTGTTTAGGGTTAGGGATTTTTCATGCCTCAACCCTTAAATAACGTTATGGTTTGGAGCTTCTAGAATATTCTTGAAATTCCATGCATGGCTAGCCCCACATGTGTGAGTAATGGGGGATAATGTGGCATCTACTTGGTACCATAGTGGTCAACAAGGTAGGTCAACTTGCGGGAAGCATAACTTCCACATACAAGCTCCAATTGAGGTGATTTTCACACTATTGGAAATGTCTCAATGTGTAGAATAGAGTCAATGGGATGGGATCTAAGATTCCAAATTTTTCACAACAAAAAATATCATTTGATGCCTCTAAATGGCTCTAGAATATTCAGGACCCCAAATTTCCAAATTGGGACTAACCCTAAAATGGGCCTTGTAAGGAAATTCCTCCAATTTTTTCACCCATAATGTACCAATATAGATGTGATATGAATTGTATTGAGAATTAAATGAGATATCAATGAAAATAGCATAGAACATAGAAATACAATGAAACCAATACTCTATTAATGAATGGAATACAAAAGACTGTAAAATGCAAAGCACACAAACTAGCTAGAATGGTGGTAGCTTATCCTTGAAGAGACAAATGTGTCGTCTACACTCATTCACAAGAATATGATTACAAAGAGGCTAAAAGGGCCTTTTAACATAAATAATTAATGAGAAAACCCTAAACATCCAAAGTTGTAATCCTAGAAGATGAAATTCCAAAAGGTTTGTGGGCCCCGACATAGTTAGTTGATACGTCAACTTCCCAGGGGTGTAACATTTGCATACAATATTTGTTTAGAGTGATCATTACCCCATTGAAAAGGTCTAGCCGACAAGTAAAAATTTCAAAGAACCTGGTACAATCCTTTTTTTATATAATGGGCATTGTCGCACCAAAAAAACATCGTTTAGGGCCTCAAAATGACACCCGGACCCGGAAAAATGTAGAAAACATTCCAATATGTGGAATGATTATGAATTGGTGGAATAGGTGGGTGGCCACCAGTATCCACCTAGATCATTCCTCCCCCCTTAGGAAGCAATGTTCCCAATTTCATCAAGTTCCTCTTATCAGATGGGGAAATGTTTTCTTTATCTGACTCCTGGTGAGACACTTTGCTTGGTGAAGAAATTTCCCTACTTTAATGACTTGATAGAGTTTGATGTTCTATTGGAGAGTTCCCTTCATCTTGGTGTCCATGATCCGATCAATTTTCTCCTTCTCAATGTAGTTAGGATTGATTTATTTAGGGGCCAAGTGCTCGACCACATCCAAAGTGTCCAAGAGAGGTGGAAAATATGGTCAAAGAAGTTACACATTAAATATGGGGTGGAAGCAAAGGAAAGGAAGAATACTTAATTCAAAAGCATTATCACCCACATCCTTGGTGATGGTATAAGTCCCGTATCATAGTGGGAAGAGCTTCTGATGGGTTCCTATGAGGTGCTCTTTCTACATTGCAACCATACCTTATCTCCCACCTAAAACTTGTGTGTTACCTGATGTTGAGCATGGTGTTGCTTGTACTTGGCATTGGCTTTCTAAAAGATATCATGAACTTGTTGTTGGATTCTTTCAAAAAAAAATTCTTCTCGATCAACCTCATTCTTATCATGTGAGGACTCTTCATGTGCAGCTACAATGGGAAGAGCTACATCAATGGGGGCCAATGCTTGGAACCCCAAGCACACTTGAAAAGGGTTGTGGCCAATAGAGATGTGGAGGGATTTGTTGTTGCTATGTTGAACATAATGAAGGCTCTCATACCATGTGTGTGGATGTTTGGAATTGTACATCCTCAGGATTTGAACAATCATCATGTTGACTACCTCTATTTTTCCATCAGTTTGTGGGTGGAAGGTAGTCGATTTGGTCTTCTTGGTGTCCATCATCGACCATATGATGGACCAAAATGTACTCAAGAACCTAGTGTCTCGATTTGAAATAATGGTCCGTGGGAGACAAAAATGAACCCAAAAAAGATAAAAGAAGAGCTTAGCAGTGGTCTCGGTTGTGATACTCTTCTTCCAGGTTGTCAAAACTACCATCTTAGAGAATCAATGAATGACCACGAAGACACATTCATTACCATGATTGTTTGAAGGTAGATTAGACATGTAATCCATGGATATGGACTCTCAAGGCCTATCAAGAATATTTAGAGGGGTGTATATCCCTTGTTTCTTAATGGTGGTTTTTTCAATGAGGTAGGAAACGTAGGATATGATATACCTTTTGACATATTGTCAAAGCTTTTTCCAATAAAAACAATTTTGCAGTATTGCCATTGTTTTTTCCATGCCAAAGTGTCTTGTCACCTGATTGTAATTAGCTTACCAAATTATCTTTACATGCTCACTTGAAGGAATACAAAGATGGATCAGATGGCATAGTAGTCCACCCTGTAGATGAAAGTATGGAACTAGTTTTCATATGCTCAATGTCTAATAGGTAGAAGTAAAACCAGAGTTACTATTGTATAATTATGGCCACCTGAAGGTCTTATGCCAATAGGAGTTAAGAACTAAGGTTAGCACCACAATCGGGGGTCAACTAAGACATTCTGCAACATGGTTGGTTATTCCCTTCTTTTACTTGATGTTCAACTGAAATTTTTGCAGGTATGTGGACCACTTATGATGGAAATAATTCTATAACTTTCATTGTGTCTCCATGAATTGCAGAGTCTTATGATCAATGTGGATGATCATTTCCTTTCCCAGAATTTAATACTTCCATTGTCGACATGCCTACACAATTATGTACATATCTTTGTAACATGTTGGGTATATACAAACAACATCAAATAGTGTTTCACTATGATAGGACACTATATTCCCATGTTGAGTGAGGACTACATGGATATAATAATATGAAGTATTTGTCTCAATATCAAATGGTTGTTATAGTTATAACATAAGAAGGATTGGTGTTGAGTAGAGGTGGAGTTTCAAATCCTCAAATTATTTCTCTTGTGACATAGTCGAAAGAAACTTGGCCTTGGATCCACCCTTGGTTACTTGGATTAGGGCCCAAGTGATATGAGAGGACCCCAACATAAACCTGTGGTAGAAGTTGGCGATGCCCAAGAAGCTGTCGAGCTTGTTCACTGTATTTAGAACTAACCAATAGAGAATGAATTGGATCTTGGTTGGATCCAAATCATACACGCTGCCCATGCACGATGTATACCAAATATTGAATTATGTCCATGTCTAAGGAACACTTCTCTAAATTGGCATATAACTTGTGTTGTTGTAGGGTGCACAAGACCCATTGAATGTGATTCAGATGTTCCTCCCAGGTTTTTCTAAACATAAGAATTCCATCCAAATGTATGACCACAAAGGAGTTTGTGAATGGATGCAATATATCATCCATCATCCATATGAATGTGGCCAAGGAATTAGTCAATTCGAAAGGCATGATGAACCAATTGAAGATACCTTCTTTAGACTTCAATGATGTCTTCCATACATCAATTTTCTTAATTGACACCTTGTGGTAGGCTGAATTCAAATCAATCTTACAAAAAAATTTGGTGCCCTTGAATTGACCTAGAAGATCATCAATCTAGGGTATTGAGTACTAGTTCTTGAGTATGATCCTCTTCAAGGATATGTAATCAATACAAAGTATCCATGTCCAATCCTTCTTCTGTACCAAAACAAATAGGCTCCCACAAGGTGAGTATCTTAGTCTAAAATGACCCTTTAGAATTAGCTCTTGGATCTAGTGTTTGATTTCTACATTCTCTATGATAGAGCACCTGTATATAGGGTCGTTAGGTATAGGATCACCGAGTGTCAAATCAATTGATTACTTTAATTGATAGTGAAAGGGAATCCCAATAGGTGAGGAACATATTTCTTTATTTTCTTATAATATCTTATCCACCTTCTTTTGTTGTGTAGAGAGATCTCATGTAGAGGTTTTGGCAGTTGTAGTGATATTCCATACACCTTTCGACCGAACCATAAAGAGGAAACATATTCAAATTTGAGATATCACCCTTCTACACTGCTTTCTCAGAGATCAAAGAGACTTCATTATTTGGGACTACCTCTAATACCATATAGAATTGACCTCCTAAAGTAATATTGACACTGCAAGGCCTAGATTCATAAACAACATGACACTTCTACATATATGGTTGTCCTAAAATAACATCACAAACTTAAATTTGGGAAACATCACACAATACATCATCTTTGAAGGGCTTGATCCCATAGTGAAAACAACATTGTTGGATGATGCAGATGTCATGTTCATGGTTGAGCCAATCGATGGTGTATGGATGAGGGTGCAATGTTGTTGTTAGGTTCAACCTCTTTATGACCTGTTGACGGGGAAGAATTACCCAACAACAATAAGGGATACTCCCCGATACACAATACCAATTAGAATTTTCACTGTTTGGTTCAGGAGACCCATCCAGATTATATCTCGGCTTCCATTACTGGTTATGAGGGTGAAGATGGATGGTTATGAAATCTAAATATGTAGATGAATACTATGTATGAAAATAAAACTAATATACTTCTATTTTATTCTATCATATCCTAGCTAGGAGAAACCCATCATGACCAAATGAGTTGTAATGAAACTAAACTCTTCTAAAAGGAATTCACTCAGATAGTTGTAATGAAGGTGCGAAGTTAGAAACACATGCATGAAAAATATACAATAAGAAAATTATAAACTATATTTTCCACATAATTCACAACTCATATGCACAAGACATATAAAAGATAAAGAGGAATAACAAAACTACGAAAGTGATATAAATTGTGTTGGATTAGTCTATAAGAAAACATATCCTTACATCCCATATGAACATCATACATTTCGCTTGAAATAGGTCACAACAAAACAAAAACACATGCAAGTTCTTCTCTCTTTCATAAAACCGGTCCTAAGGACTTCTCAATATTCACTAACCAAGTATTTTCTCTAAAAATATTTCTAGAGTGTATACAAAGCTTGAAGAGCTCCTACAAAGTGGATCTCTTCCTATATTTTTACATTTTTTTTCTAACTCACTTGTGACTTATTTTATTCCATCTAAAGAAACTATTACACAAATTGTTCATCTTCCCTCTACTTCATGACATGTGCACAAAGTAAAGACAAACTTGCAATTAGTTCAAAAAATAAAAAATATACTATAGGTAATATCAATTTTGGGTTATGTATTTTGTCTTATTCATGAAATCTTGTCTCTGAGGTATATTGTCCCAATTTCCAATTGATCATATATAGATATGAGCCTACAATATGCCATCTCTTCCTGGGTAGCTATATGCGTGGCTATGGTGTCATCAAGGTTCTACATATCCTTTGATAATGTAGCCATGAATTCCTAGACCATAGTATGGACTTTGGTTGGTTGAATAAGTTGTTTCTCTATTAAGTCAATTATTAATTTGGTGGCTTCTAATATATGGTTTGTGTTGTCTTGTATATTATCGACTGTTCCTCCATTGTGAAGTTATTTCCAAGCTAATCTAACTGGGAGAGTCAACATATCTTCATTAATTCTTTCACTTCCTTCTGCAAGTGTAAAAATATCACCATTAAGTTAGTGGTTTCTCTGTCTCCCCTTTGTCCAACTTTCTAGAAGCATTATAATGAATAGAGATCTATTTTTCTTTCCCTTCTTGAGGGATGATAGATTTCTACTTGTGCATCTAGGTTTTCTGCTATCCATGTGTCAACATTGTTCATTCCTTATAAGATAATGTTGAATTTCATGAGTTTAGTTTTCACTCTGTTGTGTTGATCTATGATGGTGGCAACCATATCCTAGAACATGGTTAGGTGAGCGTACATGCCAATTATATCTTCCTCTATCTCTGTTCTAACCTTTTTCATACTTGACTTAAATATTTGAATGCATCCCTGATTGATCTTTACCTGAAGAAGCTTCACCTCTAGTTCCCTGATCCTTTCTTATTTCTCTAGATTTTGTTGGTGTAGTTTGTGGAAATTATCTTATGTGGAATTAATGAACGGAGATCTAGTGGAATCTATGACGACTAGGTATTCACTGACATTTTCTATTATGGGGGTTTGCATGAGAACTGAGATTGGATTTTCCCCAGTTACTAGTACTTTTTTCACCTGTTCTTGCACAATTTTTCCCGATAATTTGTCGTAGGTGAATTTAGGTTGGGTACCTCACTCATTTAGAATGGGGTACAAATTCCTAAACCTAACCTGTTGAATGGTGTATGTCCATTGGTACCTGTTTTTGATATCTATGGGATATTGATGTCCATCACTTGAGCATCATCATTTCTTGTTTCAACATCCTTCTTTTGTTCTTCTTCTTCAATTGCTTTGTTGATTGCTTCCTTAGTTGTTTTTTCTGCTGCATCCATAGTTTCCTTCTCTATCACTTATTTTTGTTCGACTTCCTTCTATGTAGTTTCCTTTGATTTTTCTTCTACAACAACTATTGTTGCATCATATTTGTCTTTGGATTTTTCTTTCTCTACAACTTTTCTCTTTGTTTAAGACAAATAATGATTTTTCTTGTTTACCTTTTCCTTTTTTCTCCTCTTCTTATATACTATGGTTTCTTCTTCCTCAGTAGAACCCGACTACACAGATATGGTTCCAAGGGATCCTTTTTCTTATACCTCTTCTTCCTCCTTCTTTCTTGATTATTTAATTGCTCTTTATTCATATTCAATCCTCCCTATGGGATTTCCTTGCCTCTTAAAGATTAATTCATCATAATTTATTGCATTATAATGTATCTCCTCTTCCTCCCAAACCTCTAAGGTATACTCCCAAGGTACGCCTATCTTGCTGAAATTCTCTTTGATGACCTTCTTAGGGTCGTGCCTCCTGAACCTCTCTTCTATGAAGTGGTAGAATAGAAGTATATCCACTTCTTCCTGATCCTGGTTTATGTTAGAAAATAAGTAAGCGTCGATGTATAGTAGGAGTAGTGGCCATATTGATTTCTTATCTATGTCAAGCATTACCCCAACTCCTTTGATCACCATTTGATAAGTACTTCCTGGAGTACTATCCTATCTGGTACACAATGAGGAAGAATATGAGGGTATTTCATGGCACCATACACCTCGATATAAGTTTCATGTTCCATCAAATACCAATCTTTGACCTTGTTGATGACATATTTGATTTTTCAGTCATACACAGAGTTGGTGTGCAAAATATGAACTCGTATAACAGGGCAAGGAAGTGCTCATAGATTTTGTAGTATTTTTTTTTGTACTTGTGCTCCTAGAGAAATTTCCAATATATGTGAATGGTTATTTCTACTGGTTTCCATGCCCAACCCATATTTGGGTATTTTTTGGAAATGCACATGATGCCTACAAGGTATGATGACATGTGGAATCTCAAGAAGATCTCGGGCTGGGATCCTATAAGTATTGTGATTGCTTCCACAAGGTTATTGATAGGACATCATCCCAGTTGAATGATAATCCTTTGTCTACGTAGCATTAGATCAGTGACATATATGATAGGGGTAATTTTAAGGCATATTGTTATAGCCTGCATAGCATGGCCACCATGTATTGATAAGGTTTTCTGAGGGAGGGGGTGGGATATCCACCTGTGGGTCTGAGTTTGAACTACTTCTCTATTTTTTACCAGATTTGGCACAGGTCCTTGGTTGTATTCTTGAATTCACCAAGAAGTTCATTATCCAACTTCTTGGTCCCCTTCTCCAAATGATAGAATTTGGCTAAGTCCTTGGGATGGAATGACGCTATAGGTTCTCCTCTAGAATTGCAAATGTACATATTCCCCAAATACACATGCTTTAGTATCCATATGATGGAATCAATGCATGGGAATACAATAGCATGGGTTTCTACCCTATGAATTCTAGATTTACTCATGTTCTTAAAGATTATAAGATCATCATGGTCTTCTGTGTCAGTGGTGAATTTTTACATTTTGAACATCTGATAGACGTTGCCCTGTCTGAGTGCATTCTCCACTTTTTATAGGAATCCATAGGTATCATTGTAAACTACCCCAACAATGTATATATAATCTTCGATCTAACGACCATTACTAGAGGCCTCAGAGGCTAGTGCTTTTCTAGTTGAATTATTCCTTGGAGACATGTCTAAATATGCGAAGTAAAGATGGAATCGGTGAAAAGAAAAATCCACAATTGATACATCAATATCTAACAATAATTTGTCTAAAAATATCATATGTAATACCAGAGGATTCACTTGAGCTAATGTTGGGTGGAAGTTTGTCATTTGAATATGAAATTATAATAGTAGGAAACATTTAATTATTGGAGAGATTTAGAGAAAAATCCACCTTAAAAAAGGGTTCAAAAATTTGAGATCGGAGAAGTTCTTACAAATTTCTCTAATGTCTATCGAAGGAGTTAGTACAAAGTGATGCAGACCCCCTCCCTCACCCGGGGTCCACTCGACCTCCCAGTCTAGGATAGTTCAAATAGGGAGTTGAATTATCTCTTCGGACTCTATTGAGCCCCCATTATCAGACATAGGTCCTTAATCTCCTAAGACACGTGTTCCTCAAAACCCATAGGATCTTACTAATCCCTTTCTCCTTTGAAACAGTTTTGGGCCCCTAACCCTCTTCCTCAGGGTGACTCCTCATATGACCAAAGATTGTGACCAAATGCTAGTCAATAGCGCACTATTTCATCACTTCGACGGTTTTTCCAAGCCCCTTTTCTTTTAAAATCGAAATTGGCCTTCAACCCATTTTCTCAGGCCAACTCATCATATGACCAAGTGTCGTGACCATGATTTAACCCAAAGGGAGCTACTTGGGAGCTCAGGCTTCGATGATCTTTGAACACATCCAACATGTACAACTTTCGCAAAGTGTCGATAGTCGAAAAAGGAATATCAAATGACTTTGTTACTCCTGAGATAAACGGCTCCTATGCCTCTTTCACACCTTAGGCTTCAACGATTTTGTCCCGATGATTCTCCACAAACTTTCACAATCTCTTAATCAACGAACATGCCCAAATTTTAGATCGAAGGTTCTTCGACCTCGATAAATCAACAGTTCATATCTCCCCTTTTGAACTTTGGAAATTCCCTTTGGTCATACACACAGACAAGATTTCAAATATCCCGACTCCAAAACACCGAAATACCTCTCTTTCCTCCACGTGTCCCCTCTTATATTGATGACTAGAATGCCTTTGGGACTTCGGGAGTTCTACCTTTCTACCCGTCAATTCACTTTCGTTGAAGTTCCAAGTCCCCTAATTGCGGGATCTTGCACCACACTTGCTCTCTAAGTGGATGATTGGGATTGACTCCGGCATTCGGGCCTTCAAGAGTCCAAACAACATTTCTCTCTATTTTCCCCATAGTGTCAAACCTCTATATCTGCTACCACCTGTCACTCAAGATCAACGACCCACAATATTTTGAATGTCGAACTGGCAGGATTAAGATTTATCTCCACATGTCTTATCTCGATCGACGATCAAGATTCTATTTGGCTCCCGAACGAATCGATGAAGCTCAGATCTATGCTCCATGTGTCCTCTACATCTGATGGTCCATATTTTATTCAGGCTCCTAGGACTTACAGAACCTACACACCTTCTTGACCAATTATCTTTCGGAGTGCTATACCTATAGACTACCTAATTTATTGCCACGTGTCCTCCCATTCAACAATGAGTATTTACTCCTCCCTTTGGCACTTCAAGGGATTTGAACCCTCCTAACCTTTATTCTCCCAGATATTCCTTTCCTCAGACCACGAGATCTGGTGACACCTATCCACTGATATTGATGGTGGAGATGGGCTCCACTGCTCTGGGCTTCGGTAGTTCTTCCTGCTCCAACATTGTGTGCTCCCAAAGTGTTAAATATCTAGTCCTCATGATCTGCTGACACGTGTCTCCTGCACCAATGGGAAGGATTCACTCTGAGACTTCAAAGCTTCGGGAGTCTCATATAATCCACACCTTTTTTCTTCTAGATAGTCGAGCGTACAAACTATCCCTAATATGCTTCCACACATCCTTTGGATCATATGACCCCTGGGTTAAAACGCGCACTACTTACCTGGATCATATGACTCATCGATCCTCACACCTAGATCTAATGACTGGGATATGTCTCCTCTGTGCATGCTCCTCCTTGTGTATGGACTCAGATATAACGGTCTAGATCTTCTCTCCCACAAAGTTCGACGACTGTTGTATCTTCTCCTCCCAAGGAAGGATTATTTGATAATTTTCACAATCTTCGAGCCTTTGAATCTTCTCCTCTACAAGTGAAATCCTCGGCTCACACTGCACCTCCTGAGCTTGAAATGATTTTAAAATTGAAAAGGGCTCAACCCTTTGAACATTTCCCTTCTGCAGGGCTGTCAACTTGGACTCTACTCGCGTTCCTAGAAAATTCTCTCCCTCCTAAGATTTCGTTAACTTCAAGGGACTTCAGCCCTGTCACACACTTGTGTTTCTCCCATAGTCTGAGAATTGGATTTTTTTTGGTTTTATGCCCTCCTAGTAGGAACTCTATACATAATTGTGTTATCTATCTGGAGCTTTGATTTGATCGAAAATCTCAGGGTCTCGACCCTTTTTTTCCCTTAATAAATCCTTCTTCCCTCCTAGAAGCGAAGATGATCTTCCTCCTAAGCTTTTGTGTTCTTGAATCCACTCGACCTCTGGTGCAATCCTTGCACTCTCTCCTTGAATTTGACTAACACTTAAAAAAGTGTTTCCCCCGTGCACTCTTTGCACTATGAGTTTCTAAAAGACTTAGACTCAAGAATTTTTCCAAAATTATTCCAGCACACTCCTTGCACTCCCTATGCAGACTTTCATTTCTCCTCCTGAGCTTCACCTTCTGGTGTTCCCTCTTGTAAACCTTATCCTAGAACTCGAGACATATTTCTCGCACACTCCTTGTTACTACTCAATTCACTCCTTGCTAAGCCCTCAGAGTATTCAGTAACTCTGGTAAATATTCTTCAGGGTATTCAACAACCCTGATGTGCACTCCTTTCACTATTCCTTCTAAGATTTAGAATGATTTTGGTGATCCCACTGTGCACGCTCTTTATTTGAAATTGAGAGAGAGACTTCAAGTGCACTCCTTGCACTAGCTTCACATAGTTTCAATACTATAATGTGCACTCCTTGCACAAGCCTAAGATCCCAAAACTACTCAGAAATCTACAGATAGGGAAATCTATCTAAACATGCAAATGTAACCTACTTTCACATCTAGAGCATACATAAATAAAAACATAAAGACATTCAGAGAATAAATATTCACCACACATAAAAACACAGAAACCTCATATGAAGGGAAAACTTCTTTTGTATTATATCTGAATGCTTTTGTACAAAGATGTTTTTACAAAGGTTGGAATGCAACAGAGTCTCAACTCTCTGTCTCCTCTATTGAGCTATCTACTCGCTCATCAACTCATTCTAATGAATTTTGATACAATGATATTTTTTTACAAAAGAGGGGCTCCTCGAGCTTTCCCTCCAACTACCTACTTGCATTGAATCACAATCAATGGAAATCTAATCTAAACTAGGCCTAAACCTGTCTACCTATCATCCATTAAAGGAGACTCCACATGAAACCTATAGAAAGGAACATGGATCAACTTCTTTGAGACTTACAACATTTAATACATTTGATTAAATCGAAAATTTTAAATTTAGGTGCAGAATGAGAGGATTGACGCCTCTCTTTCCTTGGAAGTTGTTCCTCCAAGTGCGCTGATGTGATGGCCTGCTGGCACTGATGAGGTGGAGTGATGATCCTACATCATAATCTCGTGCTGAAAAAAACATGAGCTCCTTGTCATACCTCCCATGTTGTTGAGGTTGCAATCCTCCTGGATCCCAAATCTGAATTTGGAGTTGCCCATCTGCTCCTCTTCCTTGCTGTTATAGGTCCTCCTCTATTTAGATTCCTCCCATTGCTATTTGTCTCCTCTATTTATTCCAACATGAGCCTCCTTATATCCTCTATTACTCTATCCAGTTGGTCCACTGAGTGTCTCCTCTTTTACATTCCGCTCTATTGTTGCATATCCTCTTCATAAACTTCCAACCTGACCTATTAGAAACATTTACTCTGCACTATTACCCTTTCCTCCAGGGCTTCCACTCCTTCACACAAATCAATGGGTAGATCAATTTGATATACCATGTTGCTTCTATCTCTTGTGGCACTAGTTTTCCGCTCCACTGCAGGTCCAAATTTTGTAGGCATGCTACTGAGCTTCTGCTCAGCCATCTTCCCTGACAGTTCTCCTTCTATCATCTCCTCTTCTTTATGCTGGTACAAGTCCAGCTTCATCCATCTTCTTCTTAGGCTGGAATTCATCCTCATTATTCACAAATGCATCACTCTGGAAATCTTCTTTTATTTCTGGATTGCTCAACCAATCCTCCAACATCTACAACTCTTTCTCCCACTGAGTGAGCATCTAATTTGAATGATCCTCTTCTTCTTTCATCTCTTGGGCATATGTCAATGTCTGCTCCTGCTCCTCCTTGAAAGTCTCTGCTAGTTGTCTCTTCTCTCTTGCACCTTCAACATGTGCATTGGCCTCCACTGGGCTGCTTGGAAGAAATATACTAATTCCTCCAATGATCATAATGTATCTCTGATCCTCCTCCTCTGTCAGCCCTACTTGATGATTTTATCTCTCCTCTAAGTTCATGAGACTCTCAGACAGTCTCACTTCCCCCTCCTTTCCCACCTGATAATATGAGGTCTTACTCCTGCCCTCCTAGTGGTCTATGAGATATTTGTCTGATATCATCTCATTGACCTCCTGGAAATCTAAAAGTTCACTTCTACCCTCCTAGAAGTCTATGAGATCTCTGCTTGATCCATCTCTATTTCACTCTTGGAAATATGAACCTTCATCACTAAGGTTCCTTCCAACCTCTGGTTCACAAATGTAAACCATCTCCTCCTCTCTGTCACTGAGGATTTCAAATTTCCTCGGCCACCTCCTCAAATTCTGCTTCTGCCTTCTAGCAATCAATTGCTGAATAGGACACTTTATATTTCTCTTCAAGGGCCATTCATACCTCCAACTTCCTTGTGCTTCCTACTACATATTAAACATTATCCACTTGATATCTTCTCTTATCTCCCTGAGCTCTTTATCCATATTCTCTTTCCTCACCTGTTGGTGGCCTCCTTGAGATTCTATCTTATGGTCTTCAGTAGCCATATTTCACCTCTGCTTTCAAGAACACAATTGGTTCTTCTCCTTCAACCCACCTGACTATCTACTTAGCCTGCTATGCAGCTGAGAGAACTATTGGATTTATCCTACAACCCTTCTAGCTATCTTTTAACTGTTGTACACTTGAAAAAACTCTTCATAGAGCACCACACGATGCCTTCTCTTCTCCCTTGCCCGATGTCTACAGAAAAAAACCAGCTCTGATACCACTTCCTGGTATCAAACAAAACATTCCTCTCTCTCCTTCTATATGTAGAGAATATCAGGCTTTGATACCACTTGATGTAGACCACCTCCCTGACTCGAGGTCCAGTCGACCTCCCGGTCTAGGATAGTTCAAATCAAGAGCTCAATTATCCCTTCGAGCTCTATTGATCCCCCATTATCAGATGAAGGTCCTTAATCTCCTTAGGCACAGGTTCCTCCAAACCCATAGGCACTTACTAGGCAATTTCTCCTTTGAAATAGTTTCAAAACCCTAACCCTCTTCCTCAGGATGATTCCTTGTTATAGCCCTAAAATTCCCTATTCATGCATACATGGGCTTGGACCTCTTACTTGCATATTTTGCCAAAGAATTGTCGAGGATCTCTTCTTAAAAAACCATTTTTTAGAGCATGTACATGCCCTGCACCACTACATCCCATGTACATATGCTTTCTTTATGCTATATATCCCACGTACATACACTTGTTGCACACTAAACAACATGTGTATGCTTGCAAAAGATGATAGAATAAAAAAATTGTAAGGAATTCGGTGAAATTCAAGAGCTATTGGAGGTTTCCAAACCAATTCACTTGCTATAGCCCATCCCCCAATAGAATAACCATCCTTTTGTCATATAAAAGGAGTTGTCGGGGTATCATTTCTAGAATAAGCATAAGAACATAGAAACTCTTCCCATTTCACTTCCCCTCCTTGCCCAAACAGTTTCAAGCTTTTGTGAGTAACTTCCTCAACATTCCCTCATTCATCCCCTTTTCTTCCATCCAATCCATTCCCTTTCCTAGAGGAGACAAGAATATTGTGAGAAGAGGCCTATTGAAGATGTACTTTGAGCATTGTAAAGAGGAGCCTAGACTAGGTTCGCAGAACGATGGCTGACATAGATTGTAATTTTTAGTATTTGTTTGATGAATAAAAGAATCTCTTTTCCCTATCCCAAATAATGATATTTTATGTCTTCTTCTTTGATTTATGTATGGCATTTGCTAGCTAACCCTAATTTATGAATAGAAGTTGCATTCTTGTAGTCCTTGTTTGCCTATCTTTGGATGCAGGTCAGCCTTAGGAGGAGACTTGCAGTCTTTGGAACTACAAAGCCTGAGGAGATCATCACCAAACATGGGATAAAAGGTACAATTACCTTATTTTCTCTCATATTTCTTTATTTTCATTTATTTTGGTATGTTTGCGGTAGAGTAGAAAATAGATTGACTTTTAGACGGTCATTCTCTCTGTCTACATCTTAAACCTTGGTGTAGTTAAAGGGGGGATTTTCCCTCTAGAAGAACCAGAGACCATATTGGGGATCTCTCTAGGTTTTTATAGGGGGTTTTGGGTTGATGGATTGTTTTTGTTTTCCTTTCAAGTTTTAGTCAAGTTAATTGAGTCTGTCAAGGGATTCTGGTCACTTCTATAGTGCATATCAGTTTTCCCTACCATGTAAGTCTTCCTTGTCTTTTTATTTTTGAAAGGAGACAGAGGTGTACATTCCTTGTCTTGGGTCAGCTCGCATACATATGCGCTTTGAAAAGTAAATGGTCCGTGTACATACGCAGACTGTTGATGAAACAATCCGCATCTCTGTTTCATGGAAGGTTTTTGAAAAAGAGGGAGTTTTCCTCTTTCCTGATAGAATTTCAACTTCTCACAGATTTCATTGAATCATCCAAAGTCTCTCTCTGTGGCCATATCTTGGGTTTAGGTTTTAGTTTACTTGTTTCCTTAGTCTTCTTGTGTTTACCCTAAAAAGGTTTTGAGCAAGTTGTTGAGTCTTAGATCCTCCTTTTTGGTTTCTTGATTGAATCGCTGCGGTCCACAATGGGCTAAAGGTCTTTTCTAGCTTGTTTCAGTTTTGTTTTTATCCCTTTTTACTTTCTTTAAAAAAAGAAAAAAAATACTTCCATTTTTTCTTTTTAAAGCGGTTCAAAAAAAAAAGAATTTCATTTTCTTGCATTCAGTTTGGTAAAGTAGTTAACGTTGTTATTTTCAAAAGGAAAAAGATTCATTATTATCAATTTCTTCTTGATTTCTTGAAACATACGTATCTTGTAGTTAAGAGAAAGCAAGTTTTAGGTTTTCTTTACAAGATCTTGAAATATGAGTTAAGAAAAAATGAGTTCACAAATAGTTAGTTACAAGCTTTGCTTTTAAATTCGAAGTAATTTTTCTTTCAAGTGCTTTAATTTTATCCTCCTTATTCATCTCTTTATAACACCATTAGTTTCACTACCGTACCTTTTGAGTAAATTAAGCCTTAAAAATAAATCCTAATCTAAAATACATTAGACTTTTCTGTTTGGTAGGGTTCACAAACTAGTTTAGGGTTTTAGGGCCTTGAATTAGGTTTGGAGAGGAAACTCATCAAGTACACTTTAAATCAAACATTGGAGTCTGTGTTAGGGAGTGCTTTAAGTACAATTTCGTAAGATTTAGCTGGGAATCCCCTCTAACATAGGGTATAAACACGAGGTTGTGTGAGGAAAGGCAGCAAATGTAACCCCTCCAAAGATGGACTGAATGTAGTGGGGATTATATATTGAGGGTCTTTCTCAGGAACAATACCGTCTTCATTTTCCTACGAAGCTTCGTGGACCTTGAATCCATTCAATATCCTCTATTGTATTCCAAACCATTTTCTTTTGATACCCTTGAAGGGCTTCAGACTTGTTATCCTGCTCATTACGATATACTCGACTGTCGACTGTACCCACCTGGTAATTGTCTATGAGTTGGAAACCTAGTTTCCCATATTTTAGGGATTTACATAGGTGACTATGGGGGTATACTGTGGTACCTAGGGTGATTGTTGGATCACGCTTCACAGAGTATACCCAGAGTTTTCTTCCATGTTCGAGTTTCACTTACACTGGTTAGTTTTTGTAGTGTCGATTGGCGTAATTATCCTTCCTACTAGATAGTCAACTGCTTGATTTGTCTTTAGGAAAATTTTAGTGTGTTCTTTGTGTTCAACGTTAGTCAAGACTTACTGTGTCGGTTGATCATTTCACAAAGTGGAAGATCAAAAACTCTGCTGGTCACAAAGGCTTCAGGGCTTGTCGTGAGTTACTTTGGGGCCACCTCCGCCACCATTGCGGTGAAGAATTGACCAATAAGGTTCGTTTGAAGCGATCAGGCCACAGGAAACTGTGTCCTAGCCTACTCTGCAAGGAGACTTTCTGACTCTAGATGAACCTACCATTTTTTACCTTGAGACAGAGGCTCTTAGGCTAGTTAATCCTTTAAATACTGACTTGTCGACGCTAATCTTAATTCAAGTTGTCCCTCCCAAGGTGACACCTTCTTAGCGTCAGCTAGTCTTATAAGAGATAATGGAAGAGAATGTTGATTAAGGTTGGTTGTCATTGATGTCAACCCTTGAAGAAAGACCCGTAGCACAAAGTTTTGGGTAATGGACCCAATAGTGTTTGATGTAAATATGACTCATTATTGTTTTGTCATGGTTGATAAGAAGTAAATATGGATGAAATCCAAAGTGGTCCCCTTATGGTGAAAGCCCTCACGGGAAGACGCTTTGTGGAGTAAGAGAACCCATGATTAATTATGGAATAATGAGATGAAGGAAAGTGAATTTGTCAGGGAGAATATCCTAGATGGATATTTCTTGTTATTTCATTTCCGGTGGTATGTGGAACGTCACATAATTCCTCACGGTTAGAGAGTTATGGCCATGAGAAGTTGGAGACCCCAGGTTTCAGTAATGGATCCAAGTTT
>JASDQU011443192.1:0-18522 GCA_032191745.1 Picea mariana | reverse complement strand
TACTGATTCACCCCCCCCCTCTCAGCAATCCAACAGAGAATGCTACTACTTCGTCCAGGAGTACTCATACTCCCATTACGACAATTACTATAGGGGGCATCCTACCTCCTCTTCCACCTTTTCCAGTCAGGACCATAGGGGTCTCGACTCTCTCAACTTTGGCCAGTGGTCTAATACCATTATCAAATTTGACCACTTTATTGTTTACTCAGAGTGCGACGGGCCCTCCCTTCTCATATGGGATGCCTGACTTTGACTCAAACTCGGTTCTTACTTATTCTACCTTATAGACCATGGGTCTGGGGGTAGGGAGATCGAACGCTCCTATGAAAGGGTCAACCAAGGGCACTTATCTCCCTTTTAATGATATCCCTTATNTATAGGTTGTTTGGTGGAGGAATTTTAGGACCTTCATCTTATACAATGTTGGTGGGATCTATGTCATTCTCTTTGTTTGATATGTTTGGAAACAACATGTTTTCTTCGACTTTTGTCTCAGCTGGGAGAAAACCCAGTTTTGGTTAACAGAACTTGGTGCAAGGTACTATTCCTTCATAAGGAGCGACGAATGGAGTTTTCTCCACACAGGGTCTTCAAAATCCTTGGTAGGGATCAGTTCCCTCACAAGGGATGTTGGTCAGGGGAAACTGCTTCCATGCTCAATGGAACCCTAAGAAAGGCTCCGTACCCATGCCCATCGAATCGACTGGGGGAATCCCATTCCAAGGTCCTTAGAACACAATGTAGGGAGCGATCCTTGCACAAGATATGCCATCCAATTTCGGGAACCAACCAATGATACCTTGACAAAAGTAGTTACCTTACATTTTCAAGGCCACGTTTTATACAAGAACCCTAGCCAATAGTCCAAATTTTCTTGGCAACCTGGTGCCAGTCAAAATCCAGGACCCTCTTTTCCTATAAATAATTCACAACTGAAACTACCATTTTTGGCAATGCTACATCTTCCAGACTTGTCGAGATTATGGAATGACTCAATTTTTCATGATCCATGTCGACCCCCCATGCTGACTAAGTTTCCCTCAGATATTCTAAAATTTGAGGGAAATCTTGGTGAGGATGCAGGTGATCATGTGACAAATTTTCATTTATGGTGCTCGTCAAACTCATTGAGGGATGACTATGTTCGGTTGCACCTTTTTCATCCCACTCTTATAGGGGTGCTACAAAATGGTATATTGATCTCGATCGCTCGAGCTAGTCTTAATTCAATGACTTGGAAATGGTATTCTTGAACCATTTCCAGTTACCTATGAGATATGATCCCGACACCGAATTTCTGGCCAACTTTGCACAAACTAAGTCTGACCACATCTCTGATCATATTCGAGAATGGAGGCGTAGAAAGAGATTAATTAAGGTCAAGGTCCCTCCTGATTTCTTTCTTGAGTGGTTCTTGAAGTATTTGGTGCCCTGCGTATCCAAGGATGTAATGACTTCCAGAGTATTTTCAGAGGAGGAGGCGATTAAGAGAGCCCAACATCTTGAAATGATCTACTTTCAGTTTGGCATGCTCTATGATTTTTTTCCAGATGGGTCGTAGTATACTCTCGATCGGGCCAAGAAAAATTCTAGACCCCATGTCGAAGGTGTTGTGGGATCATCACAAAGAAATTCCATGGACTTGTTGTCGAATCAATTGCAACAATTGTCGATACAAAAGACTGTGGCTAGCTAGACTTTGATTTTGGTTGTTCCCCCTACCCAGATGTCAGATGTACATAATGTGCATTTGACGAATCCCATGGCCAACCAACAACCTGAGGGAAAGAAGAAACAATGAAATAAGAAGGGTAAAGGGGATAAAAAGGATACCAATAATGTTGGCGGGTGAAAAATGAAGAAGAAGTCGAAGTAGCCATGTAATATTTGCATGAAAGACCACCTGAATCATCTGTTCTCTCGGCTTGCAGAAGATCAGAAGCTATTAGGGAAGAAACAACCTGCTATGTTGATGAACCCTTTTCCAAAATGGAAAAACATGGCTCACTATTTTTCATCCACGAGCGCGGAAGGGGGAAGTTAGGGACCCCCTGCAGCTACCAGCAAAAACCTAGCCGTAAATATTTACATGATGAATGTTGAGGCTCATTTAATGACCAGGACCCAAGACTATAGAATGTTGTAATCTTCCGAGAAGGGCAAGGAAGCCACTAACCCACTGAATCCTCTCCAAATTGAGAAGGTGGTGATAAAAATGATGACTCGCATCCCTAAAGGTGCATTTAAGAAGGCTTCTCATAATCCAAACGTGAGGGATGCCTATAACTACTCCATTGTAGAGGATATGACATATACCCCTTGCACGATGTCCACTTTTGAAGTCCTCCAGAGTTTCCCCTCACAGATAAAATCTCTATTGTTTGTCTTGGTAGTGGTAGAGACCTACAACCCAGAAGCATTCATTTTTTATCCAACCGACTTAAAATCCCATCTTCCTTACCACGTTTCTTTTCATATAGTAGTGGATTACACCATGAAATATTTTACGCGAAACATTTTATGTATAGTGGTTGATGAGGGTGACTCAACTTACGTGATTTTGTTGGCATGTTCTAAGGCCATTGGCTAGCCTAGGTTGTCTTCGTCACCCATGTTTCTTACGGTGTTTGATGGTCAGTCATTTGGACCACATGGAATTATTCCTTCCTTCCCCATGGAGTTGGGAGGAAAAATTGTGTGTTTCGAAGTTGAAGTGGTCGACGCGCTTCTCGACTACAACCTATTGTTAGGAAGGAATTGGACTTATGCGATGCATGTTGTGGTTGCTACGGTTTTTTGGGTCTTGTGTTTTTTGCATGAGGGTTGGATTGTGACCATTTACGAGTTGTCCTTCTCTCATCTTGACCCTTCATCAAGGGCCTCCATGGTCCCAATGATTGATAGTCCATAGCCTGACACTGTCAACTTAGGTGCTAGTTTGTTTCCATCGTTGATGGGAACTTTTGATTACCCACCACCTTTTGGTGATGTAACGATTATATTTGTTTTTCCCGACTAGCCAAGGGCTGCAATTTGACAAGTGTCATCGTTTCGAATGAGGTACTTTAACAATCTGTGGAATTTACCTTCCCCATAGTTCTCGATGAAACGGATAGGACATTACTGCATGGTTATGCCCTTGTCCACAACTGAGGTTGCGTACAACATTTTCCAGTAGACTTTGGCCAACCCTTATCCGACTCCCGCACAGGATTTAGATCTAGTTCTCGATCCTATTCGGACTCAATATTATCTTGCCACTCAAGATCCTTTAGACTTGGTCTTTCCCTCTGACGAGGTGATTCTCAAGGAAATGAATAGTCTCGATAGATTGTGGGATGATCTACATCACAGATCTTAATTCCTTCCCGAGTTAAGGAGAGTAGAGACAGGAGAATTCATTTCAACCGTGAATGGAGATAATTCTTGTCCTATTAATCCTCTGTGTATGCATAGATTTTATGCCAAGGGTAACATGGAAAGCATTTCTACAATGATTCCAATCGATATCTCCAAAACCCCTGGCATTATGGAGAATGTTTTCGTCGGAGCGGATTGCTCCTTTGAAGAGATTCGAACTTACACTGAGTTATTCAAAGAGTTTCACGATGTTTTTTCTTGGTCTTATGAGGAAATACCAGGAATCGACCCACGAATTGTCGATCATGAAATTATGACTTATCCTAATGCCAAATCGGTTCGACAAAAGTTTCATCTGTTAAATCCTCGAAAAGAGGCAAGAGTCAAGGCAAAAGTAGAAAAACTACTCAAATCTGGTTTTATCTACGCTGTACAAATGACGGAATGGGTGTCAAACCTAGTTCTGATTAACAAGAAACATAGCATGATTTGCGTGTGCATGGAATTCCATGATTTGAATAAGGCTTGTCTGAAAGATAATTTTCCCACTCCATTCATCGATCAGATCGTTGATGAATGCACAAGCTATGAGGTATTTTCGTTCATGGATGGTTTCTCGGGATACAATCAGATTCAAATCAAACCTGAGGACTAGCATAAAACAACTTTTACTTGTCCTTGGGGCATGTTCGCATATCGTAAGATCCATTTTGGCTTGAAGAATATTGGAGCTACCTTTCAGCGGGCCATGTCATTTTATTTTCATGACCTTAGACACATAGTCGAGGCGTACCTTGATGATCTAGCATCATGCTCTCTCAAGATATTTGATCATGCTTCCCATATTTGACTAATCTTTGAATGATGTCACTACTATCAGATTTGCTTGAATCCTAACAAGTGTAGTTTCTCCGTGACGTTAGGTCATCTTTTAGGTTTTATTGTATCAACAATAGGGATCATGTTCAATCCTCTCAAGGTTGAGGCAATAGTTCAATTGCCTCCCCAGTGCACAATATCTCAGCTTCAAAGCTTACAGGGGAAAACGATTTTTCTTCAGCATTTTATCTCGAATTACGCCGAGATCACTAAATGGTTTATGTGTCTTTTGAAAAAAGGGGTCCCATTCTATTGGGATGAAGCTGCTCAATTCTCCTTTGAAGCATTGAAACGTGCCCTGACATCTTCCCCTCTCCTCCAACCTCCCGATTATAACATAGATTTCTTGTTTTATTTGGCCGCTACAGAGACGACCATCATATTTTTCTTGGTTCAAGAGGATGATATGCTCGAGGATAATGTTATATATTACCTTAGTTGAGGCCTAGTTGGACTAGAACTTAACTATTCTCATGTCGAGATAATTTCTTTGGTAGTTGTCCATGTTGTCCAAGGGTTTCGTCACTATATTTTGCTTCCCAAGACCATTGTCATCGTTGTCGTCAAACCTTTACAATAAGTGTTAATGCAATAGGTCATTAGCAGAAATATCAGTATATGGATTGTAATCCTCCAGGAATTTGTCTTGGATTTTGTTTATGTGAAATCCAAAAAGTCGTTGGTCTTTGCCGAACTTATTTTGGAACTTTCGATCGAGTCTAGTGATATCATGCCCAAAGAATCGCCTATTAAGGGAGATTTTTTTCTCATTACATATTCAGACCCCTGGTATGCAGATATACTTCTCTATCTCCATACTTTGAAGTGCCTTGCTTCTGCTTCCTGCGATCAACGTCGATGAATTCGACATCAGGTGCGAAACTATCTTATACCTGATGACACTTTGTATCGTTGAGGTGTAGATTGCATTCTTCGACGATGCCTTATCCATGAAGAAGAAGAGCTCATTTTGAACGAATGTCACACTGAAGCATGTGGCGGTCATTTTTCTGGGTTGGCAACAACCCAAAATATTCTATGTGTCAGTTACTTTTGGGCCTTGTTAATCAAGGATTGCGTGGAGGCGGTCAAGAAATTCCACCCGTGCCAGATCTTCTGTCAGAATATGCGGCTGATAGGTGTTCTATATGCACTAAATCCCTTAATTAAATTGTCAACCTGAGGTAAGTAAAATTAGAGTTGTAGCACTATATGTGCCAAGGCATAAAATCTAGAGGAACTATGATCTAACTAAGGAGATGGTCTATCTAAGGTTTAATCTACTTAAGAAAAGACTATCAATGAGCAAACCCTATTAAAGAAATTTGAACTATTTACCCTAAGAAAATTTTAAACAATGGATCAATGGATTGTTCCTAAAGAAGCATATCAAAACCCTACTTTGAACAAGTTAACCTATTTAATGTAATGAGAAAAATAAAGTAATCTATTCAATCTATTCAACTTAATGAGCATCATCAAGTAAGAAAGTAACCAATTAAACAACTAACTTAGTAAAACTTATTCAACAAGTAAACTAATCAAAACCATTCAAAAAGTAAACTGATCAAAACTATTCAACAAGTAAACTCTATTCTTAAGATAAAACTCATAATCATTTCTAATATGCAAAGGGAAATCTTAACCTACTTAATCAAAAGCATCATGACAATATTCAAAGATTAATAAAAAACTATTCTTAATCTACAATAACAAGAAACTTCAAATATGATGATTATGTCTTTGGTGCCTTATGACATCACTATGGCATCTAACGATTAGTGATAGATCAAGAGGAATAAATTAAGTATTAACTTCTATGGAGAAATGAAAAGTATGAATCAAGCAATCTAACAAGAGCTTAGCCATCATAGAAGAAATATTAACTATCCTGAAAATCCATGTGATTTCTCAATTTCATGCATCAATCATGAGTGATAAGAAAACACTATTATACTTCATTCAAATGCACTCTTATACTAACTCAAGTAAATTTGCAAGATTATAAACTCGTAACTAAAATCTTAATTCAAACTTAAACTTCTAATTAAAATTTCAATTCAAATCTAGAATGGAAATTTCATAAATTAAACTAAGCTAAATCCATTATTAAAAACTCAGATTGCAAATTAAAATTCTTATAGAAACATAATCCAAATTCTACCTCTATCTTAGCATACTACAACAAGATTGGTAAGAAAAATAGATTCAGGAAAGCATGACTAAAACTGAGAATTAAATGAACAAAAATCACAACTATTAATCCATCGAAACTTGTAAAAGAAACTATGTAATTTGTGTTAACTGATACTCTGTTCTAACTACTCTGTTTTAACTTGCAGAAATTCATTTTAACATTTTAACACATAAACAAGGTTAGTAGCTTGCAATCCATTCACTAACAAATAAAATACATAAATTAAATCTAAGCTAAATGGAAATTTCAATCCATTAGTAGCTTGCAATCCATTCACTAACAAATCTAGAATGGAAATTTCATAAATTAAACTAAGCTAAATCCATTATTAAAAACTCAGATTGCAAATTAAAATGATTATAGAAACATAATCCAAATTCTACCTCTATCTTAGCATACTACAACAAGATTGGTAAGAAAAATAGATTCAGGAAAGCATGACTAAAACTGAGAATTAAATGAACAAAAATCGCAACTATTAATCCATCGAAACTTGTAAAAGAAACTATGTACTTTGTGTTAACTAATACTCTGTTCTAACTACTCTGTTTTAACTTGCAGAAATTCATTTTAACATTTTAACACATAAACAAGGTTAGTAGCTTTCAATCCATTCACTAACAAATAAAATACATATCATAACATATAGCTATCTCCTACAAGCAACCTGCAAAAAGGGAATTAAACAATTAAATGATGAACATCAAACACACAACATTTAAAATGACAAAACACATGTAACAAGAAATGAAGTAAATGATAACTACAAAAATGAAATATGCAATATATCTATCTAAGTATTCACCCATACCACTGATGGGCCCCCCAGTAGGTCATGGCTACTTCTCAACAACAAATCACAAGCTAAATCAACATGGTTATGGCATTAAATTAAAAAACACAGTCTAGCTCAAGTTTGCATAAATGTCCGAGTTACACAACAAAAATGAAATCTAACAATTCTTCCCATCTGGTCTGGCCACTACTGGTGGCATTTATAATGATTACAATTTGAGAGGTCAACCACTAGAAGGGTCGACCTACTCTAAAAATGGTAAATCCCATTAAATGTGCGCTAACAACATTTAGCTTCTAGAAACTAACGAGCCAGTCAACGATTCACATAACTACTTAATCCGAGATGTCAAGACTTCAGTAGTTGGGGGCCACGAGGGTGAAAAAAACCCATGTCATTGATTCTCCTAGCGCCGACCACCAATATAACAACCCCCAATTCACCTACGCTCCAAGTGCTGGATGCAGTGTCAGATGAACTACCGGATCGGGTGTTGGATGAAGTGTAAAATGAGCTACCAAATGGAAAATTGCATTGTGAATTCATCCCGTGGCACACAGATTGTGCATTAGATTCTTGTAAACATTAAATCAAATCAAATTTAACTCAAAACCATTGCAAAACATCAATTGCACATACTTGTTGTAGATCCACGATGAATTGACACAAAATCCTTTGAAACATCTTCAAAAGGGTTATTAATACATATAGTACCAGTACAAAAAGGATTCAATCATCATCATAAAACAACCATATCATGAGCCCAACATTATCCCCACACCTAATATTTTGCAGGTCCCAGTGCAAACAAAAATGAATTTCCCATATGACTAGACTTGTTGAGAAGGGGATGTATTAGCTTTAGAATCTTCTTTACCAATTGTTGGAGGGAATTCACCTTTTCTTGTAATACTACATTATCACGATGGAGATGCCTATCCATGGTCTTCCTCTCTTCCAACTGTTGCAACAATTGAACATGTTTCTGTTGTAAATTTTCAATGGATGGAGTATGATCAGATATCTCAGAGGAGGGCTTGGATCCTTTGAAGGATGTAGAGAGTCTATCAGTTTTGGGATCTGGTGTAGGCATTTGTGAAGTAGGATTAACAGAGGGTTTATGAGGGGTAATGGGTTCATATTTTTCTTCTCTATCAGGCTCCAATTCTTATGCAGAAACTTCCCTAAGTATTTTATGGGGGCTTTCGATATCACAAGATACTTGGATAGGATTTGAAGTGCCTGGGTGTTTTACATTAGGCTTCTTACTTGCATTCTAGGCACTTTTTCAAAAATATCCTCCTTTGAATCGATTGGATCCTCTCATATTTGTAGGGACTACGAGGAAATCTTGTTGAATTTCCTCTTGTAACTTTTTGGGTGTAGGATCAATAGATGTTGAGGGCATTGGAAAGTCATCAATAGGATTTTTAGTCTTCTTTCCTGATGAGGCTGCAGGGGCATCAAAAATTTCCTTGGTCTTTTGTTCCAGTAGAGGGATAGCTTGAGTAGGAGGGTTTGGAGTCTTTGGAGAATGGGGTTTGGATGGAGTAACAGTCCCTAGATCAAGTTTCTTCTTGTTGGTCTTGATTGTGAGATGGGTGTTTGAAAATTTATAAATGAACTCATCCCATGTCTACCCCTATTTTTCCAACTCGACTATAACAAGTAATTTGATGAGGTCATGGTGGAATAGGATTTTATGAGGATTGGACACATTGTTTCATACTTGGGAAGACACCTTCTCAAGACTTTTCAAGAAGTAAAATGGAAAATTCAGTGGCTTGTTAAACTAGAAATGAGCTAACAGTCGAAAATGGCAAGCTTTAAAAACAGAGTATCTACCTTCACAAGTGATAATTATGGTGATGAAAATTATAGGGTTAATTAGCTCATATTTAATCCACTCCTTGGAGTATCCCTTAGCTCCAGAAACATTCTAAAACTCAGGCTTGAAAACCATGTTGTAGCTTGACTGTGGCAACTGGTGGTGTTTGAACTAGCGATCTCCCACTCTTGGAAGATTTTTGGCTTAGGAAATTGACTCCTTAGAGACCAAGAAGGACAAATATCCCACGCATGCCATCTTTCCATCGAATCCGAGGGATAATTGCAAAGAAATGTCGTCATCATGGCCCTACATATGGGCCAATAACATTTTCCACCCTGCACTATGCAAACTTGGGGATAACAAAGAGGTCGGCATAGGAGGATGGCTCATATTGTTTGGGAATGGTGATAGTGTGGAGGATGAGCAGAGGAGTGGAATTGGACAGAGGAGCGAATTTTGGCAGAGGATGAGCACAATTGGGTAGAGGATGAGCGAAATTGGGCAGAGGATGAGAACAATGCATGAATGAGATAACAATTTAAGATAATTACCCTTCGATTTCAAATGCACCTAAGGTAGAAATAGTTGAATTCGTTGATGAATTCATCACACACGAGTTTCCATGTGTGAGTATGAGTGCGTCGATTTCAAATTCAAAGCGTATATTTTGGAGGCAATCATAATGATGAGAGAATTAGATCAATGTCCAAGTCCTCAACTTGGAAATTTGATCATAAAAATGTATTTAAGGATTGTGTCATTTAACTATCAAATGCCATTTAACTATCTCATCATACAACTAAACATCCAAATTAATTTAAAATGATCCTTGGTTACCTGAAATCGTGGTCATTTACTGTGTGTATGTGCCTCATCCGATCCTTCATATGGTGCGTCATCCATTCATCCCTATGGCACCCCATATGGTATTTCAAATGGTACTCCATACGATACTCCATATGGTATTCCTGTGTGAAATGAAATTTGGTCATCCTGTAATGGATGTTTTATGCATAGCACTCAGTCTTAAACACTTTTGATAGTCATAGTGAACAGGAGCAGAGACATGATAAGAGTGTTTCATTATTACTTGTTTTTCCATCGTGCTCTCACATCATAATGATATGTTCCTCTATCTCTCATATTATAAGGAATGTAATCATAGTTTGAAATGAACAGTCTGTAGAGAAAAACTAGTTAAGTGGTCTGTCGAAGAAATATACAATAGTTTTATGACACATAGTGATCATTTCAATAAAAAATAATTGTTGATATAATAGCCTGTATCATGAAAACAATATACATCAATTTTTACAAAGATTCTACTTCTTCTTCTCATGGATTATAGATAGGTAGTGTTGTCATTTGTCAGCTCATGAAACCCCTCCCCCACTCCTAAGTATTGTGACAAACTCACAATAAAAAATATAGGAAACCAGTCAATTATCCCAATAGCCGAAGATTTACATCTTGTTAAGTGTAGAGATAAATTTCACATATAGGTCTGACGAGATGGTTAGAATATGGCGCCACCTATAGGATATAATATCCTGCATATAGTTAAGAAGAGGTAGGCAAGAGAGTTTCAAGATAGTCTCAAATTTAGTTCCTAATAGAAGATTTATGGAGTTCATTAACCTTATCTTAACCATACATACTTCGTTTCATCTTTGTCTACAAGTAATGTCGTACATCAGGACAAGTTTAAGATTTATGAATTTCTTAATTGTTTTTGTTAGATTATCATCCTCGCTAGGTAGAATGCCCCGCTACCAGCAAGCATGTTCAGTACTTCATCGGGTTTACCTAGTCATACCATAGGCCGGTACCTGTTGCCAACAGACCTGTCCAGTATCCTGACGGGTTAGCCTCTTACACCCTCAAAGACTGGCCCTCCATCTTTTAATATTTTAATATAAGATTGCTCTGTGCAAGAAGATGGGGGGACAACTCTGGAAAAAAAAATTCTCGTTTCTTATTTTTAGATTGGGATGGTATTTATGTTAGAGGATTACTTTCATTTATATATTCCTTATAGATTGTCCTATTGTAAGGGTTACCTAAGAGGATGTGGCCTATCTAAAGATATGATATAATCAAGCATTTTTAGTGTGTAGTGGATGGTACCATTGGGAAAGAACACAAAGGTATCTTTAGTCTCAACTCACTTTTTTTTTTTTTAAGTTATTGTGATGTTTCCATGGCTAAATGTTAATCGAACCTCCTTGTTACTCTTTAATAAAGATACTTTATTCACTTACTCGGGGTTCTTGGGAAAACTGTACGAGTAACCTCTAATTTTGATGGTTAAGGTATCACTTCCTTATATCTAGTGGTGAAGGTTTAAGAGCAACCGCTATTAAAGATTCCTCGAGAAAAAGAAGATGGAAATATTTTCAAAACTATGGCTGATTACAACAAATCATTATTCAATTGATTCTTAGCAGACAACAAGGTTCAAATATAGCAATATTTTGAAGAAAAATCCTTCCTTTATATCTCCTTGAAACTGTCTACTCCTGGTGAAATAAGTACCTACAAAAATCTATAGAATTTTCCATCAAAATACTTCAAACTTATTTACATATTTATAGTCAAAAATTTAGAAAAACATTCAAGAACAAGGGGGGAATTCCCCATCTACTAAGGTCAATGCCTTGTCAGTTGACATGACCTATAGAAAATATTCTTTGGAAGTGCGTTTGTGATAAAGTTTGAGTCGGTGTCCATTTACTATGAAGGAGACTTGTCCATCGTCAATTGTTTTAATTATCACATCCCCATTGTCATATATGGTGACTACCACGTAAGGACCCAACCACCGAGTGTTAAGTTTTACTTTGAAGGTTTTAAATCAGGAGTCAAACAATAAAGCCCAATCACCAGGTTGGAAGTGTTTCTTCTTAATAAACTTTTCATGCCACTTGCTCCTCTGGTTTTGAACTAATATTGTTCGTTGGATAACATCTTGTTGGATCTCATCCAACTCGTTTAATTGTAGGTCTCATTTGTTTTTAGCCTCATCTAAGTTTAATCCCAATTTTGCGACAATACAGAAGGTCCTTACTTGGAATTCTATTAGTAGAAGTACTTGTTTCCCATACACTAGTTCATAAGGGGTATTCCCAATGGTGTTTCTCCAGGTGGTCTATTATGCCCATAAAGCTTTTGGAATCCTATCAGCCCAATCTTGATGATGCAATTGAACCTTCTTGGTTAATATAGCTTCCAAAACTTTTTCTGTGGACTCTACCTGACCATTAGCTTATGGGTGGTATGGAGAAGACTTGCAGTGCTTCATCCCATATTTCTCCATTAGTTCTCTCATCAAATTGGAAGTGAGTTGAGTGCCTTGGTCTGTAACAATTTCATGAGTCACACCAAAGAGGGTAAATATGTCTTCATAAATGAATTCGAAAATGGATTTTTCTGTATCCCTAAATAGGGATTTTGCTTCTACTCGATTTTGTGACATAATCTGTACAAACCAAAATACAATTTTTCTGATGAGACATGGGTGAAATTGGTCCTACAAAGTCAAGGGCCCATTTCTCGAAAGGTTCTATCATAACTTGGGCACACAAGGGCATTTTGCCAACTAACATGGATCTTCCTATCCTTTGAAAACTATCGCAACTCCTCACATACTTGGCGGCATCCTTTAAAAATTCTAGGCCAATATTAACCTAAATGTAACACCTTATATGATGTACGTTTATCAAAAAAATGGCCACCACATGGTCCATCATGAAAAATTCGTAGTATTTCTGGTATCTCATCTTCTCAGACACATCTACGAATAATCAAGTCTGGACCAGTATGAAAAAGGTCATGGCCAACCCAAGAGTAATTGGCACTTTGCGTAATAATTCTACACTTTTCATGAGGTGACAAATGAGATGGTAAATTCCTAGTATCCAAATAGGTTTCCATATCTGCAAACCATGGGGTATTTATTGAAATGGAAAAAAGGTTCTCATCTAGGAAACTATCATCTACAGGAAGATCATCATCCTCATTTTTTATGCGTGAAAGAAAATCAACTATGAAATTCTCCTTTCTAGGTTAGTCAGGAACGGTGATATTAAACTCTTGCAATAGCATGAGCCACCTAGTCACTCGACCATTAGTAATGGGTTTATTCATGAGAAATATAATTCGAGAGTGATCTGTATGTACAAATTCTTTGCAACTTGTTATGTAGTGGAGAAACTTATTGATAGCATGAACTACTACCAAAAATTCCTTTTCGGTGACTGTATAGTATAACTCGGTAGGGGACAAGTTCTTACTCACAAAATAAATGGCATAGGACTGTTGGTCTTCTTTTTTCCCTAATATGCCTCCAATTGCAGTGTCAGAGGAATCAGTGGATATGTGAAATGGGAGAGCCTAATTGGCCCCCCTAAGAATTGGTGCCACAGACAGCTTATCTTTCACAGTTTCAAAGGCGGTTTGACATTGCTCAGTCCACAAAAAATCAACATCCTTTATTAACAATCCAATCATGGGTGCAACAATCTTTGTGAAATTTTCAATAAACCGTCGGTAGTATCCGGCATGTCCAAGAAAGCTGCTCACCTCTTTGTGAGTCTTGGTGGTTAGAAGTTTGACGATGACCTCAATATTAATAGGATAATCCCTTCAGATGAAACGTGATGTCCCAGAACCACTCCTTCAGTCAACAACATTTAACATTTTTCATGAATTAAAGGCAGGTTCATTTCTTGGCATCTGATAAGGGATTTTTCTAAGTTATCTAAGTCTTCCTGGTAAGTATTTCCATATACTATGAATTCATCCATTTATACCTCCACACAATCATGAATAAGATCAGAAAATATCCCTATTACTTCTCATTGAAATGTGGCAGGAGCATTACACAATCCAAATGGTAAGACCCTATAGGCTTAGGTGCCCGAAGTAAAAGTGAAGGTAGTCTTGTCCTAGTCCTCAGGTGCTATGATAATTTGATTGTACCTTCTATATCCATATAAAAAGGAAAACTATTTATTTCCTAACAGGGTATCCAAGACTTGGTCAATGAAAGGAAGAGGAAAGTAATCCTTCAGAGTAGCCTTGTTAAGTTCCTAGAAATCAACACAAATTCTCCATTTCCTAGTTACTTTATTTGGAACCACTAAAAGCGGGGATACACATTTACTATCAGAGATGGGATAAATAAATCCAACATTTAATAACTTTTGGATCTCCTCTTTTACTATATCTTTGAGTGCTAGGTTGATCCTTCTTTGGGGTTGCCTAATAGGTGTTACCCCCCCCCCCTGGGTATATATGTGATGAATTCATGTGTCAGGGTGTATACCCTTTTATGTCAGTGTATTCCTAGACAAATGCCCTTGATTTTTCTTTAAGGACACTTACTAACTACTTTTGTTGGTCTACATCTAGTCCATAATTTATATGTAGAAATTTTCTTGGACTAATTTTATAGCGCATGGTATAATATGTGGTAGACTCATCTATATCGAAGATAAAATATGTAGAAGACGAAATCGATGGGTCCAACTGTTCCTAAAATTCTTCCCCAAACATGTACTCAAATTAGGGAAACATTTATGGAAAATAAACACATGTGATAGCAGAAATAAACTAGTTTATCACATTTTACATTGTGTGCTCCTGAAGTGCCCAGGAATGATCACTTGGAAATACAATCTCTTTCCAGTCCTCATTCTCGTATGGACATTCAAGCCACCATATATTCTCCATGGTAGGTTTGGCTGGTGGATATATGGTAATATTTTGTATAGAGAGTCCATTCGAGGTGGTCATTTCTCCCTCTCTACAACCAATAAATGCATTGGTTGTGGCTAACCAAGGTCTTCCAAAAATAACGGGATGCCCTTCGGTAGGATCCTTTGAGTAGATGACATGTGTTGGCCCTTGACCAAGTTTTGAGGAAATCTTGTTCAATTTTGACCACTTTTTGGACTTCGACACAGTGGTTGAGGAAGGAGCACCCAACGGAGATGAGATCACATATCTCACTTGTTTTGTGGGCTTTGCGGACCCAACAAGGGGTTCTTAGGGTTTTTGTAATGGGTTATGGGATTTCATCCCATGGGTTTACCCATGATTAGGCCTTATTGTAAAAGCATAAATAAGTAAGATTGTAAGGTAGAAGTAGTGAAGCGATGTAAGAGACTTAGAGAGAGAAGTATAAGTAGCTAAGTGAAAGAAGTTATGAGTGCTTCCTGCAATAGAAAGTGTATGTAAGGCTCTATGCTTGATAAAGGAGTTGGATTTTTGCCTTGACCTAATTTTGGGAAGGAGGATCTAGTGCTTAGTGCACAGATCTCCTGTCCCCTGTGAATCTTGGCTATTTTCTTAGTGCATAAGAGAAAATGAATGTACAAGATTGAATAATAATAAAGAAGATGAAGCAGTTGGTGGACATAGCCCTAGAATAGGTGAACCACGTATATCTTGTGTCTTCTGGTTGCTTTGTGCAGTGTTGTTTATATTATGAATCTAGTTTTCTTATTATGTATGTTAGATAGATCTATAGTTTCTTATTGCTTCACATATGTTTAGGATGAGTGAATGTTAGATCCAAATCTGTGTTGTGTGCTAAGTAGTTGAAGTGCTTAATCTTTATAGTTACTGAGCCAATCTATCTTAGGGTTTGTTATGCGATGTTAATAAAGCTAATGAACTATTTCATATCATCTTCTAAGTGTTATTAAAGTACTTTGTGAAGTGTTATAATCACAGATATGTGTCCCATCTTGGTTACAGACACCTGAGTCCTATAACCCCCCTTGCCTCTACCTTGGGTGAGACTTTTCCTGATTTGCAGGTGTTTCTGAAAGGGCCGATAGTTAGCGTTTTGTTGGTCCAATGTTAGAGTTGAACCCTGGGTCTTCCCATGTGCCAACAAATGGTTCTGTTGTCGGGACTTGAAACTGTGATTGTTGGGAACTGAAGAAAAGAGAATCTCTCTACGTAGATATGTTGTTGTAGTGCGCAATACTCTACTTGACTTGCAAAGCTCTGTGCTAAAAAAGAAACCCGATCTGAAGAAAAGAGGTAAGATATTGAAAGAGGTAAAGCTTTGTGCTTTGATAAGAGTGAGATAAGCAAAAGTTTTTGTTTCGAAAGAATGAATTTAGGTATGTTTAACAGATTTTGTCCTAGTATGAAAGCTAGGGAAAATTTGGAAGAAAGAGTTGATCTGAATAAATTTGATAGAAATAACAAAATATATGTTATTCCTATGCATTGAAATAATTTTTGGACTAATAAATGGATGCAGGAACCTAGAAAGAATTTTTGCAGATTGCAGGTCCAACACTGTGATCCTAGTGCGCAGTACATGAGAAGTTGGGGAACTTAAAAGAGAAAGAGGGGATTGACACTATGTTCTAGGACATCTTGCTAAGGAATTCCCTGGTACAGGCCCTATTTGTCTTTGTTGTAAAATTTTGGTCATGAATTTGAGGATTGTCCAAGGATGATTGATAAAGTCGAACAAATGAACATGAGACAATAAAACTATGAAGGAATTCAAGAGAATAAGAGAATGTTAAAGAATCATCAACAAAATTAATCAGAGAAAGCTCTGACTATGTTATGACAACTGAAAGAAATGATGAATGACCACAAGGATATCAGTTTAACAGAGATCTTGAAGGTAAAACAATGCATAAGTGCATGAATAGAATACTTCGACATAGATTGTGTCTTGGATGAAGAAACACAAGTGAATATTATGACAGAACACACTTGTGTTTCTTGTACCCAGATCTTGTCGGGGACATGCACAAAGAAAAATAACTGAAGAGAAGACCACTTTGATACCACTTATCTAGATTTAGGAGAAAAATGAACTAATTATAGATTGAATACAATAAACATAGAGATATGTAGAAGAACACATATATCAAGTGAACAATATCTTCTATTAAATAAATGAAATAGGATGAAACTATAAAACTGTAGAACTAAAACACTTGCTCGAGTGGTGGTATCTATATTTGAGAAGAGATGTGGCTGCTACATGCATCTGTCTGAGTAGAATGATTACAGTGAGGCTCTAGAGGCCTTTTTGATATTACTCATGAATTCCAAAACCATAGACATCCAAAAACCTAATTCTAGAAGGTGAAACTCCAAAAGTCATGTGGGCCCCTATGGGTAAGTTGTACCTCAACTTCCCGGGGTTGTAACTTTTGCATACGACCTCCGTTTTAGGTGTGTGATAGCCCATTGGAAAGGTCTTTCAGATAACTACACATTCCACCAATAAAATCTATTTTTTTTTACAATTTGACTGTGGCGAGCCAAAAAACAATGTTTAGTGCCCCAAAATGGCCCTGGAAGTACAACAAGATGTGTTGACATGAAAACATACAAAGTAAGCCAGTTGGAATAGGCAAGAGGCCACTAGTATCCACCTAGAGGATGTGTAGGGATTCATACAGCCCTAGAAGTGTAGAACCCACAATTACAAAGAAGTACAAAAGAACATGCTGAACAAAAACGGACAAGAGGAGCTAGTTGGAATAGGTGGGTGGCCATCAATGTCCACCTGGATCATCTGTCTTCTCCCATTATTTTTTGAATCATATTTTGAATTGGGGTTCAAATCCTTTTATTTGATATCGAGCACCAATGATTTCTTTGAGTGACATTCATCATTGTTGTACCAAGGGATTTTGTGGAAAACACACCACTTTCTAGTGTCCTTCTTTGTCTTCATGTGACCCTTATTTTCTTGTGGCTTGGGCTAGTTTTTAGGAGGGTGTTTGTGAGGTTAGTCTTTATCACACTTTGTTTGTTGCGGATTTGCAGACCCAAACTCCTATTTTTTTTGGTGCCTAAATTTATGCTCGATTTTGACAGCATATCGATAGGAAACTCCTAGGGTTTAGATGTCCAGAAAATCCATTTCGGTTTGGATGTACCTATGCAGAGCCCCATGGTATTTTAGAACCAGATTTCGCTCAGAATCTTTGATACCCAACTTGGTGCACAAGGTATGAAAATTATTTGTGAACTATGGCACTGTTTGGCCCATATCTTGCTGCAGTGTGGTCCATCTCATGTATTGGTCATTATAGTTACCATCATGGTAATATTGTTCCTTGACCGCATCCACAAAAAAATCCCAAGTGGGCTTGGTTCTATATATTCTAGATTCACCTGTGGAACTTTTCTCCCAGTAAGTTTCCCACCAATGTTTTACATGGGGGAGAGCCTTAAAGAGTGAGAAGGTTATATTTTCCCTATCGAAACAATTTTGAATAAAGAAATAACCTTCTAGTAGATTTAAATTTTTTTCTAGGGAATATGCATCTATCTATCCTTCATGTAACACCCTGTTTCCCCCAGTCTGTAAAAATAACTATACTAGCCAAGTATTGTGGCAAACTCAAAAATGTGAATGTGTGATGTGAATGGACCTTGTGAAAAAGGTCGATGAATGCAAAT
>JASDQU011443191.1:13073-23464 GCA_032191745.1 Picea mariana | reverse complement strand
AGAACCACGATACTTGAGCACCAGATGTCACTCTGAATATTTGATACCCAACTTGGTGTGCAAGGTATGGAAGATATTTGTGAAATCTGGCACTGCTTGGTCTCTTTCTTGCCGCAGTGTGGTCCATTTGGTATACAGGTCATCATAACTTCCGAAAGGGTAGTATTGTTCCTTAATAGCATCCTTGAAGGATTCCTAGGTGGCCGTGACTGAAAATAATGAGGTTTCCTCTGTTTCCTTTTTCTCACAGAAAGTTTCCTACCAATCTTTGACATGGGGAATGGCTTTGAGGAGCGCAAAAGTAATATTTTCTCTATTCGAAAATTGATGAATAGAAAAATACCCTTCTAGTAGATTCAACCACTTGTCTACAACATCTGAGTCTATCAGACCTTCAAATATAGGAATATCAAAGTTTATTTGTACCTTGAAGGGGGCGGTGCCTTCGTTCAAAGAAGATGCGTCGCCTGTTGGTAGTCGCCGAAGGATTTGCGCGAAACTATCCATCATATCGATCCTTTGTTGTGTGAGGGCTTCCTCAATCAACAGTTTGAAAGGATATCCTCTCCCATCATATTTCTTTTCTCCTGCCATGGGAGGTCGCTTGGGCATGTGAGAGCTTCTGTCCTCAAGAGAAAAAAGCTTGAGACCCAACTCTTTGTACTCCGACCTCGTTGGGGACATGCATTAAGACGACAAGGAGCAGACCGCTCTGATACCACTGATCCAGATTTTATGAGAAGAACGAAAGGAATGTAGAATATTAATAGGTGCTTAACACAAAATAATAGAGATATAGTAAAACTGGTTTTCTATTCAATAACGAAATAAGTTGAAACTGTAAAATGTAGCAGAAACAAGCTTGCTAGAATGGTGGCGGCTTATCTCTGAGAAGAGATGTGATGGCAGCATGAATTCGCAAGAAGAAGGTTACAATGAGGATCTGAAGGCATTTTTACAATAGGTAAGAATGCCAAAAACCCTAGACATCCAAAAACCTAACCCTAGGAGATGAAGCGCCAAAAGTCATGTGGGCCCCGTTTGGGTAAGCTAGTACATCAACTTCCCAGGGTCATAACTTTTGCATACGATCTCTGTTTTAGGCGTGTGATAGCCCATTGGAAAGGTATCACTGAGGAGATTCATTTTTGGGGCTCAATTATGAATTTGTATATCATTAAGGAGATCAATACCGAAAAACCTTCATTTAGTCCCTCAAAATGGCCCCGAAAGTAAAAACTGCTAAAAATAGTAAATTGCCAAAAATGTCAAGAAACTATTTTTGAGCCAGCTGGAAAAGGTGGGTGGCCACCGATATCCACTTGGATCAACTAGATATATATGAAGGGGAGAGGTTTGTAGAACCTACTTGCCTAAACTTAGAGGAAATCAACCAGTTGTATAGAACAACTGCGTGCGATGAGGATTATGTAAATCCAACTGCATATGGGGTACTCAGTTGGAGGAGTATTACTTCATGTGAAATAGAATTAGACACCAGTTTAGAGAACTGATAGTAAAGGCTACATGAAGTATCCACGAGAATATGTGCAAGAATAGACCACACAGTAAGATGGGCAGACATAGAAATCAAAGAACCACCCGGTTTCCACGGAATAAACGATTTGGAAACATTCTTGACACAATATGAAGACGCAGTGTTAGAGAACTAGAGAATGTTAGCACTTGATCTAGCATTCAAGGCCACAGATGCAATATGGTGGGGTACAAGCAAGGAGACCATCACAGATTCGTACAAATGTAAGAGGCTATTGCGCATAAGGTTTGGCGCAGAATAGAAAAACAAAAAATAATAGAAGTATGATGGACACAGGGCACCAACAGAACACTTAGAGGCATGTAGAACGCTATGGAAAATGGCACCCCCAAAGGAATGGCCTCATCACTTCATACACACTCTAGAGGGCATATCAAGGAACTGGTATACAAACTAGGAGTTGCGTAAAGGAACTGCGACATGCATGACATTGCAACATAATTTTACCATCACATTTTCATTCAAACATGAAAACCCTAAGATAGATGGAACTCTGAAACAAATAAGATGAGTAATATTTATCAAAGAACCAAATATAGAATTTATCACAGAAGGGAAACAACGAAATGAAAAAATAGTTAAGGAAATGTTGTCATGCTATCATGTGCAAGAGGAAGCACTAGATGAAGATGATCCTTACGATATTTAGATTGAATACGCAGAAGGTGAAAGAGACATGGAAGGTCCACTCATAGAGTCAGAAGTCATTTCCGCACCGATCAAAGTAAATAAAGTCAACATAGGGACAACCGAGCATCCCAAAATGGCTAGCATTGGAGACTAATGGGATAAGAAAATAGTAGAAAGCATCATAGAGTTGTTGCGCGAATACAACGACTTGTTTCCCACAACCTTTATAGAGATGAAGGGTATAGCAGGAGAATTAGGAGAGATGAAGATACCACTCAAACCAGAAGCAAGATCGATAAGACAACGACCATATAGACTGAAACCCATACACAAAAACAAATTCAAAGCTGAGATCGACAGGATGCTCTAAGCCAGCATCATAGAACCGATCGAAGAGTCAGAATGGATAAGACTGATGGTAGTACAAGATAAGAACCAAGCATGTATCAAGATATGCGTCGACTTAAGGAAGCTGAATGATGCATGCCTACATGACCCGTTCCCAACACCTTTCACGGATGAGGTGTTAGAGAATGTGGGAGGACATGAAGCTTACTCATTCACTGATGGATTCTCATGCTACCATCATATTAAGATGGCACAATAGGACAAATACAAGACCACGTTCGCGACATAATGGGGATCTTACCAATACAAAGTCATGTCGTTTGGACTAAAGAATGAACCAACAATCTTTTCCAGAGTAGTCATTGTTGCATTTAAGGAATTCATCCACCATTTTCTCAAAGTATACCTAGATGATTGGACAGTCTATAATTTATTGAAAAAACATGTACAAGTCTTACACCTAATGCTAGAAATATGCAGACAGTGTCAGATATCACTAAACATAAAGAAATGTATATTTGGAACACCGTTTGGGATACTATTAGGCCATATAGTATGAAAAAAAGTTTTATTAGTAGATCCTGCAAAGATCGTAGTCATTGTTAACTTACCACCACCAAAAACAGTGTGTTATCTAAGAGTGACGTTGGGACACACAGGTTATTATAGGAAATTTATCAAAGGATATACGTAGATCACTGCACCGATGGAAAAGATGCTAAGAAAGGATACAAAGTTTCAGTGTAACGATGAGTGTCAACACTTTATGAATACCCTAAAAGAAAATATGGTCACCGCGTCGATATTAGAATTTCCATACTAGGAGAAGACATTCCATGTGCATGTAGATGCATCAGCTATAGCACTTGGAGCTATCTTGGCGCAACCAGGAGCGGAAGACTTGGATCACCCGATAGCATTCGCGAGCAAAAAAATTTCAGACTCCGAACATAACTATAACACGACTGAAAGAGAAGGCCTAGATATGGTCTATGGACCTCAGAAGTTCAGACGTTACATATTGGGAAAACACTTTAAGATGTTCATAGATCACTCAGCCCTGAAATACCTAGTCAACAAGCTAGTGTTGGGGGGGAGAATCTGTCGATGGTTACTACTATTTCAAAAATTTGACTTTGAAGTAATAGTCAAACCAGTAAAATTGAATGCAGGACCTGACCACCTATCAAGGGTCACAAATGGAGAAGAGCCTACGGACTTAGAAGATAACTATCTGGATGCACAATTATTCTCAGTACAAATTGTTGATGAATACTTCATAGATATAATTCAGTAATTGAGTATAGGTACCATGATGCAAGAATATAACACCGTGCAGAGTAAAAACCTAGTAGTTAGTGTGACCAACTATCAACTAATTGCAGGACACATATACAAGATGGGCGCATATAGCATCTTGCGAAGATACATGTTAGCACACAAAATACCAAGAGTTTTAGCAGAATCCCGTGAGGGAATAGTAGGAGGGAATTATGTAGGTAAAGTTACCATGCAGAAGGTATTGCACGCAGGACTTTGGTGGCCAACGATTCACAAAGATTCAAAGTAATATTGTCAAACATGCGATGTTTTTCAAAGGGTAGGAAAACCCAACAGAAGGACGAGATGCCATTATGACCAAAATTAACATTACAAGAATTCGAAAAGTGGGCAATAGAATTTGTGGGACCAATCAACCCACCAGCCAAAAGAACATGAAAAAGGTACATTATCACTGTGATGGATTATCTAACAAGATGTGTAGAAGCCACACCTGTGAAAGATTGCAGTGCAAAACCAACAACAGACTTTCTATTTGAACAAGTCATTACTAGATTTGGGTGCCAAATATTTTTGATGTGCAACCAAGGAACGAACTTCATAAACAACACCATCAGCGCAATGACTGAAGAGTTTGAAGTCCATCACTAGAATAGCACATCGTATCATCCACAGGAAAATGGCATAGTGGAAGCCTTCAAAACAATTCTGGAGAATGCACTGACAAAGATCTGTAACATCAACAGGGACGACTCAGACCTCAAAGTACTCGTTGTACTATGGGCATACAAGACTACATGAAAAACTTTTATGGGTCACACACCATTTAAATTACTTTATGGCCAAGAAGCAGTGGTGCCATTAGAATTTTTAGTCCCAAGCTTGCGCGTAGCATCCATCACACAAATGACAGAACGAGGTGTAGTATAGGAGAGACTAAAATAGTTACTGACCATGGAGGAAGACCGAATCTTGGAAAGATTCCACCAACAAGTTCATAAAGCAAGAGACAAAGCTTGGCACAATATACACATCAAGAAGAAAACGTTCAAGGAGATCTAGTACTGATGTATGACAACAAATCATTTCAGCACCTGGAAAAGCTCAGAATGCATTGGATAGGACCATACTAAGTAAAATATATCAAAGATGGAGGAGTTGTACAATTAAGAGATTTATCAGGTGCAGAACTCAAAGGGACGATCAATGGGAGCTGACTGAAGCACTACAAGGACAGTCGACCACCCACCGTGTAGTAGAAATATATATATATATATATATTACTATAGTGAAAAAGAACCAAAGAGGGCATAGGACGCCAAAGCTAGAAAGACCATGCAAAGTTAGAAACACAAACTCGACGAGGATAAGGACAACGATCACATCCAAAGGGAAACAAGTAGGAAAATAAAAGTCGAAAAAAGAAGGACGACATGACAACACTAGGTGGAATTAAAGGACGACAAGTCTGATGGGATGCCACATTAATCACGCCAACAAAACATGACACGAAAGGAGTAATGGCAAGTATGAAACCTCCAAAGATGAATTGAACTACTAATCAAGGTACATTAATCCCATAATCAAGGAAGCATCCTCGACAAGCTTCATGGGAAATCCATACAACACACGGGCGAGAGAGCCAATAGTCTATTCATGAAAAGAGAACAGATGTAGAGGAACAGAGGCTAAAGAGCATAGTGTGAGTTCACAAAGATCACAAAGACCATTTGAATCCAACAGACACTTGACATTTACCTCCATGGCACTGCCTAAGGAAGAAGAAGCAAGCCAGAACGACAAGAAAACCAGAGTTCAAACCAAGTCACAAGGACATGCGAAAGAAGGTGAACAATAGTCGCGAGAGATCATCAATGTCGATGGAATCCCATCTCTAGAAACAACACTAGTAAACCCTACACCTATAATGGAGGAAATTCAACAGCCAGCAGCAGAGACCATGAATGTAGATACGCCAACAGTGGCATAGGAGCCACATAACCAGGAAGCAGAAACCCTGAAGGAGGTGCAACTAGAGCATACAAAGGTAGCTATGAAATTCAATGGCACAATGATGAATCCGACAACAAAAGTGGAGCTAGATGAGTCTCAAATGACCATCTCAGAACACCTAGTAGGGGAGACGGTTGAATATGTCTCGGCTTCGATGGAATGGTATATAGAGGAGCAACCGGAAGCTTCCATAACTTCGAGCCAACCACCATAGCGAAAGAAAGACAAGATACAGATACCAAGGTCACCTCGCAAGAAACCTGTAGCATAAATTTTTCTACTGTGCATACCATAGGGGGTACAGGTAGGACTAGAGCTATTGGGTCATATCAAGAAGCTAAAATACTTTGACCACGATGCAGCAGATGAAGACAAGTTCTTGAAAATTGTGAAGAGGGTCTTTCTACAGACCACAGGCACAAATTGGGTTGGAGAACTGATTGATCAACTATACCAGTGGGAAACTAAGTTAGAGAAAATGATAATTTTAGGTCTGTTGGACCTACCACATTTTGGCAGAGACTAGTACACAACAACGTGTGCCAAACAACTACTAGCCATCACACATGGAGGGGATATATGTCTAGACAGTCCCGTCCCCATAGCCATTGAGCTTATTGGGAACATAATAGGGTTACCATTTCAGGGAATGAATCCCATGTTGTTTCTGGATGAAAAAACCAAGGAGAAAGCACTAGAAGAAGAGATGAAGAATAAGTACAAAACCGAAAGGGGGACAAGAGGGATCATAATTAAGAGGATCAATGATGCAACCAGACAATTGGGTGCAAAAGTGTTAGCCTGCAAGCTGATAAGAAAATGCCGCAGGGAGGAAGTCCCAGTTGGAGTTGTTGTAGTTGTAGCCCAATGCACAGAAGGCACCTCAATGAGATGGGCATCGTACCTCTTGAACTTGTTCTTGGATGACTGTAAGGATGCGCAGAATCTAGGAACAAAGTTTCACTACTCATGGCTGATCACGCTCATAGCCTTTATGGGCTGGAGGGAACCAAGGTACATAATGTTTTGTACCAGACCCAAACCAAACTAGGGAAAGAGGTATTTATTTCTAAAGGCGATGACGAGTGCTAGTCACAAGAGGATGAACGGATCCATATTTGAAGGGTACCTATGCGACCTATAGAAATCCATCTCCAATATGTGGAGAATCACACTAGAAGTTGTCACACAATATGTAGACATCACCACTTTCCAGGCCACATGACAGATAATGTGGATACAGGCAAGGAAGGATCCAGATAAAAAGTGGCTACAGATGCACTACTTCATCACAAAGGGTGATATTGACATGGTCATCAATGAATGGGCCAATGAATGGAGGATCTCAACCATCACCTAGGAAGTGCTAGAAAGAACAACAAAATAAGAGGCAGAGCAGGGAGAAACACAACCTCCAGAATTGCAAGTTCCCAAGAGACCAATAATGGTCCAAGGTAAGAGAACACAGATAGACAAAGGGCCAAAGAAGATAGGGACCCAGAAGGGGAAGAGGTAGAGTACATAGCTGACCAAGGGACAACATAAATAGGCTGAGGGTGTGTAGGAGAACACCCCAAATCCAAACACACAGGAACCAGGGGGAAATAAGAGACCAGCCATGTAGACAAGAGGCACACTCAAGAAATCAAAGGCACAATTAACACCACCAGAGTATACAATCACAGATGATGATGGGGAGATGATATCCCGAATGGTCCAGAATTTTCTAGACGAGGACCTCGACCATGTTGCATGCCACATGGATAAGATCCAAGAGGAGTTGGCAGACATGAGGCAGCTCATCAAGAATATAGGGGAAGGCCCAACAACAAGCAGTAGGGGAATTGAACCATCATCACCGCAGATAGAAGGAAGAGTGCAAGAAGAAGGATGAGAGTTAGTCCAGGCAATACTACAACCACATGTAACATTCCACATTAACCCTAGTATGTTGTGCATGGACAAAATTGTGGGTTAGACACCCTTGAAGGACTTAAGCCAAATCCAAATTGTGTTGAAAAGGATACCATCAGGGGCACTATATAGGTTGCAAGTGAGCATAAACCACGAGGTACATCCTCGTGCACACAGAGACTTAACTGAATTGAAGTAGGCAACAAAGAAGCGAGACACGCTGGAAATAGTATATGAGAAGGATAAATCTGAGACCCAGGAGGAAAGGGAGCACATAAAAGGATTGGAGTTGAAATTGGTAGGAACTTATGAGAAGATTCCACAGGCCACACAGAGTAAGGTAATCACATTAGCAGAAAATATTGATCAGATTGCACAGAAAATTGATCAATACTAGGAGAAGATCAAGAATATTCGAGAACAAATCACACTAACTACTCCACCAGTAGTGAAGGATAAAAGGAAGGAGGAAGAAACAATGCAACTGAAGGAGATAGAGCAGTAGGTTAACACAACAACTAACGTGTTTGATAAAGAAGCACATCTTTGGTCCAGGTTGGAGGAGGATCAACAGGTCCAACAGTGGGACATGGAAGAAGGAAAGATCAATGCCATGATCCAAGAGCTCAAGAAGAAGAACAAGACAATACCAATCACATAATGTGTCAAAGGGAGGGAGGACATGAAGAGATTGCAGACAGAGCTAATAACTGGGCAAACCTAGAAACAAGAGCGACAGGCTCAAATGGAACCATTGCAGAAGCGGGTAGCAGAAGTCTTGGCACATGCAGAGGAAGCTAAGACACAGATAGCACAGACCCAGGATGAATGTGAAGAATTAATCAACGACGAAGTGGCAGTCCAGGTAGTGGACACAATCAAGGAGAAGATTGCATAGGGATAGACATAAGCAGCAGAGCTCAAGGAAAATTTCCAAGTGATCACGAAGGAGATCAAGGAAGCTCAGAAGGATTAGGTGGCTTGGGATGAGCCACATGTCAGTGTTGGGGGCTTGTTGGCAGCAAGTTGAAGTGAAAAGAAGGGTGATCATGGGGAAATAAAGTGTGTAGAGAGTGAAGCAATAGTTGGAAGGAAACACAACATGCACGCATGTAAGAAAGCATGCACTAGGAAAGCGACAGCTGGAAGGAAGAAAAACATGTGCACATGAGAGGAAGGCCTAACGTTAGTAGGGTTAGGGTTTTGGTAATGTATTGTAATGGTTGAAGATCCAAAGATGTATAAATACCAATACTGAGGTATTATAGAGGGTTCACAGATTTTGTAGTTGTTCTAATTTAGTTAGTATTTGGGTTTTTGTAGTGTTTGGCATATAGTAGCTATGCATGAGTGGATGAAATAAGTAATATTTTTCTATATGAGCTATTTTGTAAGATGAATATCTATAGGAGAGGAGATAAGGTAGATATTGAGGATTAGATTGTAGACTGAGGAGCCTTGTGCGATCTAGTTCACATCATATAGATCTTACCCAGCTGAGGAGAGTTGTAAGCACATGGCATTGGAGATGCATAACTATCATAATAAAGAGCCAACAACCAAATATTTGTGGATGTATCGCAGGAGGGGGTGAACCATGGTAATATCTATGTAATGTGATGAATGCATGCATATCTTTATCCTCTTTTCAGTAGTTATTTGTTGTTCTTAATGAATGAATGAGTTATTATATTTCTTGTTTAAATTCATATCCCATACTTAATCCTAGGCTGTAAACACCTGAGTCTTGCAGCCACCCATTAAATCTATCTTGGGTGAGACTGCACAATTCATTCTGTGTGTTGTGTTTTCTTCTGGTTTATGAGGAGGGCCGATAGTTTTAGAGGCTTTGTTGGAAACCCCAAAGACATGAACCCTGGGTCAATAAATCAGAAAATATAAAGGAANNTAAGGACAAGGATTATTAACCCTGCTATAATGTACAATGACATACACCAAACACCGGAATAGTTGGACCCAAGTCCGAGGCACCCCTACTACATTTGGCTACATAGTCGGGGGGAGATCCTCGATCTCAACCATAGGAATAGTACGAGTGAGCACAGTGAGGTTGTGCTCCACTCATCACAAGTCTCTATCAGCCTTTTCGACTGGGGTTCCTCCTGTAGTTATTGGTCCTCCTGCCACTGTTGATCCTTCCTCAAGTCAAGCACGTCGCCTATTTATAGAGAAGTCTATTGGTTGAACAATACCCACATATGTACATAAAAGATAGAAGAGTCAATACTCTATACACACATAAAAATGATATATATGAAAATTAAAAATTAAATAAAATTTAAAATATATGTTACCTATCTCGCCATGCTCCTCTCCGGGAGGCACAGGAATGTCTGGGTGTCTGGTGAAGTTGATCCCTGCATACGGGTAATCCTTGATTACTGGAATTTGATGTACCCACCAGTCAAAAAACTTGTCATCAAAGGACTCTATGGTCCTCCCTCCACCCTGTCTAGGCAACAACGCTTCCCACCTACTCACTGCTGGGAAGGAGGCTACATACCCTCATACTGTCTCTTTGGGACTGAGACTGGGAACCCTCTCAAATATGAAGGAGAATAAGATAGTACCAAACCCTAAGTTCTTGTTGGTACACCACTGACACTCTGTAAGTTGTCGCTTCATG
>JASDQU011443190.1:14881-29181 GCA_032191745.1 Picea mariana | reverse complement strand
GCAAGTTTCCAAGCGTCTCGCCTTTGGAACCTTCGGAGATAGCCTTGTGTTCTCCTTGCTCAGTCTTTATTGAATGTGCTTCTTTACCCTTCAATATTATGACATGTGTCACCAATTATGTCAATGTAGCAATGCTTTGCTCCAACCGAGCCAATTTGACCTCTGGGTCTTCCCTATTGTCTTCTTCACAATGATTCTCTGTCATTAATGGTCCTTTGCTTCTCTGTAAGCCTGACAATAGTGTTTGTCCACTGTTTTGGTATTGGTTGCGGGTGTTTACCATGCATGCGTTCTCCTAGTCTTCGAAACTTGCTCTGATACCATTTGATCCGTAAATGGTAGGTTTATAGCTTTTCCATTTAATCAACACGGCTCCTTGTTGAAACTTGTTGTACTTCTCATCTCATTAACACATAATAGCTCTTTATCTCAATTAATACAAAGTATTCATTCTATTTACATGTAGTAAAAAAGAATAACTATGACACACTTCCCTTTGCACCCAATAGGTGGAAACGTTGAAGGAAAGGAATGCATAGCCTTCAGAAGAGAGAAAGACATATGAGGTAATCATATAGCCCGTGGCCAAAGTAAAAATTCCCAAACAACGTTGAAATGTTGAGTATTGTCTGCATATGGCCCATGGGTAGACGATAAACGCCCAAGAAGCTCTAAAACATTGAGAACAGTTTGTGGGTAGTGTATGCTAAAAGGATAAACACCCAAATATCTCTAAAATGTGAGTACAGATTGTTTACAATTTATAGGCAAAGGAAAAACGCCCAGGCATGGAAGATTCCCAACAACTTGGAAAAACGCCTAGGAAACAAGAAGATTCCCCACAACTTGGAAACATTGAGAATGGGTCGTGGCAAAGAACAACGCCAACCAACATGAAAATGGTGGCCTAGAGAAAGAGGTATGGACAATGGGTTGTGAGAAAACTCCAACCAACAATAAATTCAACTCATAGAGTGAGAGAAATTCCCCCTAACAATTATTAAAAACCAAATTAGCAATTTCAAATCATATAACAACAACTCTGGATTGAGAATACTTGATTTTCCCTCTCCAAATTCATTCAAGGATGGAAAACAAAGAGTTGTTGGGATGGGTTTTCTCCATTAAACAATCTATTATGCATACCAACAATCACACAGTGATAAAACTCACAAATGACACCAATTTTTATACTGGAATCTCAACATAGAATGGAGATTTTACTAAGCTAAAGATATAATTACAACAGGTTGAGATATGCACAACATTTGTGTATTGTTACTCATTGATAGTACAAGTTGCAGATGGCCAAGGCTCATAGACACATTCGCATAGTGTAGACTATTGGAATACTGAGAGGGGGGGTGAATCAATATTATGCAATTATTACCACTTTTAGCCAGAATATGTATGCATCAATTAATCCACAGTTATCAATTATTCCTTCATTTAACATTTCATGAACATATAACCATAAAAAATACCATTCAACAATATATCACATCATACACACTGCACAAAATATTTTTACGTGGAAACCCAAATGTGAGAAAACCATAGAATATTTTCTTATATATATCAATATTACATTCATAGGAAACACCAACTTCCAAATTCTCCAACACCAACTGGAAGGAGGATCCAACCCCCTATTTACAGGCTCCAACATGAAGGAAGCTACAACTTCCTGAATTCTCTAGCCATAATTGGAAGGAGGCTCCAACCCCCTAAGTTCTCTGGCTCCAAATGGAAGGAGGCTACGAACCCCTTTCCTTGCCCCGTTGCACCTCCCTGAAATACAAGTGTAGACTCAACCTGTCACTACCACTGATATTGATAATCAAACTGTCACTATATCTCTCACTGCCACTGCCAATGTCGTTATCACTATATATGTCATTGTCACTAAATCTGTCACTGTCACTGAATATGTCAATGTCACTGTCACTGATACTGATATGTCATCATCATCAACCAGATTCACTCACATAGACAATACATTAAAATGTATTCCCAACATCAAGTATCCAAAGTACATACCATATGCCAAAATATGTACCTCAACCATGTACCATATCACTCATGATATGTCTCAATCATGTCATAAACCATGTACCACAAGATATTTCAAAAGCAAGTATCATAACCTCAATGATGTGTCGCAATAAAGTACCCAAAATATGTGCCTCATACATATGTCAATATCACAAAGATGTGCCTCTAACAATGAACCATAGCAACCATAAACCTAGTACCAAGGATATTCCTCAAGCATGTATCAATATCACCAAGACATGAACCTCAACCATATGTAACCATGTACCAAAAGGTCTCCAAGACATGCCTTAAGCATGTACCAATCCATCCATGATACAAGCCTTAAACAAAAACATAAAAGACATACCTTTACTCATGTAGAAAACCTGAAGTGTATCATTTCAGACCAACCAGGTGCACATCATCTTCAACAAGTGTAAGATAACATCTTCATTGAATTTACCTCAGCCTCATTGGATAGAGACTAGTCATCTCGCGAGGCCTCGTGGGATGAGTGTTGTACAACCCATGGGGGTGCCTCAGGGGACACTTATAGCATGACCCATGAGGTTCACCTAAATTAGGATTTTCAGAAACCCTTCACTTATGCAACTCCAAGACTTATACACTTCTTACTTCCTCAGATTCACTACAAAAATATCACTTGAGAGATAGGTATTCAATGAACTTGTGTGTGTCCAAATGAGAGGCTTCTTGAGGTGTGTTTATACTTTTCCAAGTGACTTATTTCCTTAACTTTAGGGTCAAATTGTACTTTCTTTTTATAACCATTTTACAATTTAATTAATGACTTGTAACTTCTTGTTGCAATCGTTTAGGGGCTTCTCAACCATTATTCGGGGCTTACAACTTCAAGAGGGCATACCTCCTCAACCGTGAGGATCTACATAGCGTACCACCTACCGTTGGAAACAACATGACAATGACTATCCATTTATGATGGTTTTCATGTACTGGTAATGTTCTTGAACCTCATTTTCCTTAGTCAACTTAGGGCCTCATGAACACACCTCTGGGATTATTGTAGACTTCTTCAACGCATCTTCCCATGAGGGCCATGCTCAAAGATATGCCATAAGGGGACCACTTTGGAGACTTCTTCAATTATACCCATTACTTCTAGAGGCTTCTAGACTTCTTCTAAAGTTGACATCAATGACAATCACTTTTCCAACAATCTCCCCCTTTGACATTGATGAAAACACTCATGCTCCCCCTGCGACCAATGCTCCCCCTGTCTGCATGCTTATTTTCTTTCTCCCCCTTTGACATCAATGGATAAGGGTAACTCCCCCTAACAATCTGCTTCTAAATTTTCTCTCTTCCGGTGTTTTTGGCCCATTGGTGCTTCCCAATGATGTAAATTGTTGACATATATAAAAATCATTCATATCAAGGTTCCTTAATTGACTAATTTGATATTAACGATCTTCTTTGAACAGATGGTTTCTCTTCCCTTGTCTTCTTAGTAAAGAGTCGTGTAGATCATAGTGGAGCATAAACTATTCCAAGTTTCTGTTGAAGATACTCAAATGTCTCTCTTGGGAGAGGTTTAGTGAAGATGTCTGCAATCTGTTCCTTTGTCCCAATGTACTATAACTTGATATTCTTTTCTATAACTTGTTCCCGCAAAAAGTGAAACTTGATCGGAATATGTTTGGTCTTGGAATGCATCACTGGATTCTTTGAGATACTTATAGCACTAGTATTGTCACAAAATATCGAAATAGGCTCATCATACTTCACTTGTATATCTTGCAGGGTTTGTTTCATCCAGAGAAATCGAGTACAACATGTTGTTGTTGCAATATATTATGCTTATGATGTAGATAATGATATTGAAGATTGCTTCTTACTTATCCAAGATACTAGACAATCACCCAAATAAAATGTTGTTCCGCTAGTACTTCTCAATCATCAATGCTTCCTGCCCAATCTGCATCTTCATAGGCAACCATAGTCGGCTCATTCTCTTTTGGATACCACAATCCAAACTCTTTTGTACCTTTAAGATATATGAAGATCCTCTTTACTGCTAGAACATAAGTTTCCTTTGGTGCTGCTTGAAATCTTGCAACCTGTCCAACTGCTTGCATTACATTTGGTCTTGAGGTTGTCATATAGAGTAGGATTCCAATCATCTATCTATAGAGTTTCTTATCTACTTACTTAGATTCATCATCTTTTCTCAACTTGCAACCGGTCACCATAGGAGTACTTACTAGTTTGCAATCTTCCATTCCAAACTTCTTCAACATTTCTTTGATGTACTTGGTTTGGGAAATGAAAATTCTTTCATCTTGTTGAGATATATGAGGTCCCAAAAATAATGTCAATTCACCAAGTAGTGACATTTAAAACTTATTCTACATTTCTTGGGAAAACTTCTTACTGGTCATGTCATCCTCACTTCCAAAGATAATGTCATCCACATATACTTCAATGATAAGTATGTTGTTTCTATAAACCTTTACATAGAGATTGATATCTGCATTACCCTTTCTGAATCCTTGTTGCTGCAAATACCTATCCAATCTTGAATACCAGGCTCTAGGGGTTTTCTTGAGTCCATACAAATCTTTGTTCAATCTGCAGACATAATCTTCTCTTTCTCATAGTAGAAACCCTTATGGTTGTTCAATGTAGACTTATTATTCTAATTCACCATTTAGAAATGTTGATTTTACATCCATCTGATATACTTTGATTCTTTTGGAACATGCATTGGACAAGATCATTCTGATTGCTTCCATTCTAGAAACAGGGGAAAAACTTTCTTCAAAATCTACTCCTTCAACCTAAGCATATCCTTTTCATACTAACCTTGCCTTGTTTCTAGTTACTTGTCCATCTTTGTTTAGTTTGTTTCTGAATACCCACTTTGTATCAATCACATTTGTGTCTTTAGGTCTTGGAACTAGTTCCCATGTTTCATTCTTTTCTATCTGATTCAGTTCTTCTTCCATGGCCTTGATCCAATTTTCATCATTGATAAATTCCTCAAAGTTGTTGGGTTATATTGTGGATAATAGTGTTAGGTGTCTCTTTTTTTCTATATGTACCCATTTTCTTCCGCTGGTTTCTATTCCTGCATTTTTATCTCCAATAATTTTTTCTGGTGGATGATTCTTCTGAACCCGACGGTTATGTGTTTTGGAGGGCATCAGAAATTCGTGTTGGTCATCTTCTTCTTATTATGCTTCTGGTTTCTTCTCTTCTTCTTCTTCTTCTTCTTCTTTTAGTTCTTCTTCTGCTTCCTTCTATTTAGAATTTTTGCTTTCTTCTTAATTTTTCAGCACATCCTTTTCATCAATTTTTACATTTATGCTTTCCACTAACATTTGTATGCCTTACTTTTGCTTGAGTATCCAACCAATATTCTTTTATCAACTCGAGAATCGAATTTCTAACTTTGTCATTTTCTCTTTTTATGTAGCATTTGCTTCCAAATACTCTAAAATGCTTGATGTTTGTCAGTCTTCCCTTCCATAAATCATATGGATTTTTATCACTGTTGCTTATGATCATTCCTCTGTTCAATATATGAACGACTGTGTGCACTTCTTGAACCCAAAATGTATTGCTCAACTTCGAATCTTTCAACATGGTTCTGGCCATCTCTGTTACGGTTTTGTTCTTCCTTTCAACGACTTCATTTTGCTGAGGTTTCCTAGCTTCTAAGAACTGCATTTATATTCCATGCTCTTCATATAAGTCCATGAATTATTTTGATATGAATTATCCTCCATTTTCTGATCTTAAGCACTTAATTCTCAAATCCATTTCATTTTCAATCGTCTCCTTGAATATTCTGAAATGTTTGAATGCCTCTGATTTCTTCTTGAGAAAACAAAATACAATCATTCTTGTATTATCATCAATAAGTAACATGAAATATTGTTCTCCATTTAGTCCTTTTGTTCTCATTATTCCACTTAGATCAGTGTGCACAATTTCCAATGGCTTTTTTGTAGAGTATTCCTTCGATCTGAATTCGGTTCTTGTTTGTTTTCCATGCAGACAGTGCTTGCACATAGTACTGGTTGGTTTTGAAATTTCAAACATTTCTCTTATTACTTCCTTCTTGCTAATTTTGACCATATTTTCAAAGTTCACATGCCCCATTCTTCTGTGCCAAATCCAACTTTCATTTTCCCTTCCCAAGCAACATCTTTCCTTTCCAATCTCATTTAAGATGTATATGTTGTTTAGAGTCCTTATTGTTGTAGCCACCAATTTTCCTGATCCTTCTTTCCTTATCTCACACTTCTCTTAGTAAAATATAAGTTTATGTCCCTGATCACACATTTGACTCACACTTATCATATTATGCTTCATGTTTTCGACAAGTAGGACATTTTCTGCCTTGGCATCCTTACTTCCAAGTTTGACTATGCTTTTCCCTATAATTTTGGTTGAGTTGTCATTGCCAAATGAAACTGATGCATCTATTTCTTTCTTCAGAGTTATAAATATGTTTTTATCACCTGTCATATGTTTTGAGCAACCACTATCAACGTACCAATCACTTCTTTTTCTTTGGGAGTGTAGAGAAATGCAACATTCTTCAACTTTTAGTTTATCCTGCTTCTTTATCCAAATTCTTGATGTTCCTTTTGCATGATTGTTGAAATGATGCTTTGGTTCATTTGGAGGAATTGTCAATCTGCAATATTTGGCCATGTGTCCAAAATTGTTGCATTTATAACATTCTACTTCATCATTCAATGAGCTAAAACTGTTATAGTTTATGTTAAACGCTTCATGATGCTTTATGAGATGATTAATTCTAGAGTGACCTTCATATTTGTCTTTGTTCTTAGCATAAGATTTTCAATTTATAGATTTGTGCCTAAAATTGTTACAAGAATAACATAAACCAAGAAAAATAGTTTGATACCTAGGAGATCTTTTGAATGGTTTTGTTATTCTATAGTTTTCTTCTTGATTTCTTTCCATGGTTGGTTGCTAACTCTAAATTTTGAATCTTCTAGGTGGTGTCATTCTTCTGTAATCTTCTTCTTGAGTTCTTTCAATTTCCTGGGTGTTCTCATTTGGACGCTTGCATTCTTCCTTCTTGGTGGATCATCTAGTGACTTATGCACATGCATTTTGTTATACTTCATCTTTTGTAGTCATAGAGCTCAAACCCTTCTATGTTTGGTTGTATCCTAGTCTAGAGGTTTCAAGATATGGTTGTTAAGCGCTAATGATCTCGTCTAGTATTTTGGTGATTTTCTGTTGCGTGCCTCTTTGATGAAGTTTTTTCCTTGTTGAAACTATTTCTGTTTCCAAGCTTTCCTTCTCTTTCTCTTTTTCTTCTAGTTGGATTTTGAGTATTTCTTCAATTATTCTAGCTTCTTCCACTTGGAGTTTTAGGTTCATAATCATTTGTTGATCTTCTTCAGAGTTAGGATTTTGAGAACTTTCTTTTAGCTTGAGTAATTCTCCCTTGAGTGATTTGTTTTTCTTCCTCTCTTTCTTTAGTTCACTTAAGGCGTTGATTATTTCTACTTCAAGATCTACCTCACCTTCTTCTTCATAATCCTCTTCATCATTTTCAAAAGCCATAAAGAGTACATTTTATGAATCATTGTTGCTATCATCATCCTCATCTAATAAGGAACCGTTCTTCTTTGAGTAGAGACTCTTCTTGAAGAATTTCCTTTTGTTTCTTCTCATGTGTAGAATGTGGTGAACACTTGGACAAGAGATCTAGCTAGCAGAAGAACGAACACAACTTACAAAATAGAGAAGATGAGAGAAAAAATGGAGAGAAGAGACTAGAATTGTATTAACCATATTCTACATGGTATCAGATCCCACAGATCGCTAGCAAGGATTGTCACCTACACTCTTTTGCAGGTACCGAAGAAAAAACAAAGCAACAAGAAAGATGGAATCTATGTTTTACTCATCGGAAATACTTATCATGCCTCATAACTATTTGGATTGGAAGCTAAGGATTCTACTTCTTCTCAGAAGTAGAGGATTATACCAAATAACTATGGCAATGGAAGTAGAGCCTGATTCCGTTGATGAGAAAAATGACTTTCTCAATAGACAAGATATGGCCATAGGATGTATCTGCTTGTCTATTTCTCCTGAACTTTTCTATCAAGTATATGATGAATCACAAGACTCAACTCCAAATGAATTACAGACCAGATTGGAGGTTCTATTTGGGAATAAGGAAGATTTCATGCAAAAGGTTGACAAGATAGAACCAGTAGAAAATCCACTAGAAGATCAATCCTTTCATTTTGAAGAGCCTTCTACATAGGTCTCTACACAAATTTTTGTTCCATTAATTGAATATGACGTCTACTCCATTTCAGATATGTTTTCTGAATCAAATATGAAAGATATCATCCATGCATATCAAGATTCACATGCAGATACTTTTTCATGCCCCATTCATGCATCCCAGGAGTTACATGCAGAGACTCCCATGCATGCATCTCATGAGCCAAAAAGGGGGCCATGCACATTAGGTTCAATTATAACATTTTCTAAGAAGAATTTGCAGAAATAAATTGTATATTTGAATTCCTCTCGTAAAAATACGCAATTTCAAAAAACAAATCGTCTGAAACAGAGTCCGAGAAGTGAAGTTATGAGAAAGTGGATATGTGTGGACATCGCACTAGTGCATATACTTCATTAGATCAATGTTGACATATTCAACAAAATCTTCAATGAGCACAAACTTGCACAGTTGCGAGGTCTTCGTGGAGTGAAGGACACAATTGCTTAGAAACTGTCTTTTCTTGTTTTTATGCATTCTACCTTGAGGGTTTTTTTTTCCCATGAGGTTTTCCCTATTTCCTCATTTTATTTCAATGTTCATTAGTTTCATTGTTTTTGGGTATTGTTATTGCACAAGTTGTAGGTTGGGAAAATCTCAACCCAACCACCAATTGGCGACAACTTAGAGAGCACCTACCCAGTGTCACCTTAGGTAGGTGTTCCTGTCACTTTAGAGGTAAGGTAGTCACCTCAAGGGGGGAATCCTGGTGACCCTAGGGGGGATTGAGATGGAAAAAATGACGTATGAAAAGAATCCCCTAAAGTTCAAGTTTCTAGATGGAAAAGGGAACTTGGAAATGAGTCTAGAGGGTTGCTTAAGGTTTCCAATGCTTTGAGTAACCTGCCAAGAGTGAATACCTGCCCGAGACATAAGGAAAACCAAATATATGATATAATATGTTAGCTGGCTAAGCAATTTAATATTGTTGTACCTAATTGCAACAATAGTCAATGCTATATATCAACATATAAAAGATAATAAGGGCTGCAAAATAAGTTCTAAAATTCTAGTTAAGTAAGTAAGAGACAAGCTAGTAAAGACTAGTTTAACTCAAGAATGAAAGAACAAGACTTTAGCACAAAAGAAAGGTTGTCATAAAAAATATTACTGTGGTGATATTTATCATCCTCATGGATGTAGAAAACCAAGCCTTATAACAAAAAAATCAGCCAATGAAAATTACTTCCTGCTAGTTCAAAAAGTGCGCTAGGGTTAGTAGTTTGTTAGGGCAAAGTTGTAGCCAATTCCTAGGGTTAGTTTAGGAGTTGTCTAGGGTTAGATGGTTAGATTTATGCAGCCCTAATGGATATAGGTTAGTTTTTTAACAACATCAAGTTACATTGGGTGAAAGAGGACACCTCAATGAGGCAAGATAGCCTAGGTCTCAAGGAACAACATCCAAGTGAGAGAGCTTCAAAACATCAAGTCTTCACGTTTATCAATGCAATGTTTTATTTTTCCAATGCAAAGACGAGTTCCTTTGATTATGGGTTAATGGGGTCAAAATAAAATAGCTAGAGCTACTAACTCCTTGGGGGTATAAATCCTCTTATTTCCCAAGGCAAGTAACCTAGCCATGGTTTAAAACTAAGGGGTGTATGTCCTTATACTTCCTTAGAAAACCCTTGAAAACAAGAATTCTATGATTAACAATGTGATGGAGCTAAAGTAGGGGTGTATGCACTTATACTCCCTACCTAGTGTTATCACCAATACTTGTCACGGGAAAAAGGGTATCTAGGTCCACGACCTGCGCAAGAAGTGTCCAAGCGCAGTACGCAGAAAAGTTCATTTTGGGCTTAAAATACAAGCAGGTGGGTGGCTTCAGTGTTCAACGACAAATATCCATTAGCAGATTGGATCGAAGACCATCGTGCAATCATGATAATAGAGTTACACGAGGAATAGCGTTAGGTAGAGTCACGATTTCGTCAGTCAGAAAGGTCAAAGGGAAGAGTTATGAGGATCCGTGAAGTGTGAAATCACGAAATGATCTGAGCCGTCCTTCTCAACAGGATGCGTGGCACACGATTAAGCATTTCATGATTTCACGGATCGGAGCAGTCAAGGAGAAAAATCATCAGATCTCGTGAAATGCAAAATCACGAAAATATCGCAGTCGTTGATCAGGGGAGAGATCTGGACCATTGGGTCATCTTTTCGCGATTTCGTGAGTCGGGGAAGTAGGAGGGTGAGTCCTGAAAACTCGTGACATGTGAAATCGCGAAATAATATTAACCGTCCAATCAAAGGGGATGTGTGGCACAGGATCCGAGCTACAAAGAAAGTCTTTCGGGAAAGCTGAGATGAGAAGTGTCGATGGGTCGAGGTCCCAAAACGCCGATAAAATCTGGGCCATCTATTTCAGAGGGGTGCATGTTAGATGATCCGAGCGTCGTGATTTCACGACTTGGGGTTTTGAGCATGGAGCAGCTCGGGAGTTCGTGAAACGTGCCTGAGAGTTGGGCTCACGGTCACAACCCATGGTTATATGGGAGCAGAGCCATAAAGAAGGGGAAGGCACCTATCAAGCAACGAGCGTCTGAGATTGTTCAAGAAAATGATCCTGACCGTCAAGTTCAACTAAAATTCATCCATCGATCCAGATGGGCCGTTTTCACAATTTTGAGCATCAGGATTTTTGAAATCAAGGGGAGTGAAAACTCCCAAAATGCGAAGCCCCGAAATTTTATAGGGGACATGCGCAGGGTCATGGCTCGAGGTCACATGGAGCGATGGATAAGAGCTATGCCAAGAGATGAAAGCGCTCATTTTGGTTTCATCAGATGGTCTGTGTGGTTTTGAAACACTGGGCTTGACTTGGAGGAGTCACAAACGTCTCCTGGAGCATTCATGGGTGTCAGGCTCCGTCCCGATCATGGTGCAGTGAGTTAATGGAAATTGGGGGAGGTAGTTGAAACCTCGTTTTATCCCGTAAATGAACAGCATGGGAATAACCAGCTGTTGAGGCAGGTTGTCAATTCAAGGTCCCCCTGTAAATGGTTTTCCTGCAAAGCCCATACTGTCTAAAATTTGCGTCTGACAGAAGAATGCAAGTGCAGCTAGGCAGAAGAAAATGAAGACACCAAGCATTGAATGTAATGGATAGAGCGTGATTCTGAAGGCGACAGTTGCTCTGAGTATATATACTCAGTTTTTGTTTTTTTGTAAGGGTTGATGGTTGAGCTAAGCTCCCGATTGTAAAGTTTTAGTAAAGCCTTTGGTTTTCAAGTTATGTATCTATATTTGAGACTTCTTGTTTAATGAAAGTCAACTTCTTTTCATATCTCTGTAAACAGTTGTGTTAGAACACTTTGGCATGGATTATCCAGTCAAGGGTAGTTATGTTTTTGTGATGTAGGTTTGATCACAGGGACATCGCCACTAGTTTTAATCAGTATTTGTCTTGTGTTTCCCCAATGCTGAATGACTTGGGCATGGATGATCCAGTCAGGTTATTGTTATTGAACTGTGATGTATGATCTCAGTTCAATGATAATTTCATTCAGTTCCTCAAAACTTTGAACCAAGAGGATCTTGTCTTCTGAGTTTTTCCTCTTTAGGCTGCTGGAAGACCGGATGTCCATAGCAGACCTCTTCACTCTCCTCAAGTTATTCTCCCTACTCACCCTTATTGCAACCTACTGACTAAAGTTAGATTGATACCTCATTTACCTGTGCACGCCAGTCTAGTTTTCTGAGTTAAAGCGACATAATCCTGAGGTTGCGTCCATTAGACCACCCTTAAATTTATTCATTGTGACATATAAAATTATGGATACTGGGCTTACCTCTGCCACAATCCAGAGGTGACTTCTAGTGCCAACATTTCTGGTGCCGTTGCCGGGGACAAAATTGAATATTTTCCCTGGGTATAACGACAAAGCTTACTGATTCTGAGGGTGCATAAGAACTCAGTACATCAAAGATTGCAACTGTGCACCTGGTGACTCCACTGTTTTAGTGTGGCTGCTTCTGGCTACACCTGGTATCCCTTGGAGAACACAGCGATCAGAGCTGGCCTTTTATGGTGAACAAAGACCAAGCATACTCTTACTACATAACTTTCACCTGGCGAATCCATGGTTAAAGGATCGATTGGTGACCCCACTGGTTCAACATGGAAAAGATCCCGGCTCAGAGGTTTGCTCCTTTTAATTTTTCTGTTGTTCCTAGTTTTCCTAATGTTGTCCCTACTCCAAATGAGTGGGGCGATTATTTTCCCATATTTAGAAAGCGTAAAGAGGACAACCCTGCTTAACATCTCCATGAGTTTCATGCACTCATGCATTAGTGGGGAATACATCATGAGGATGTATTATTGAAAATTTTCATGTTCTCGTTAGTAGGAGATGCTCATGAGTGGTATTTATCCTTACCCCCTGTCAACATCTCCTCCCTATGAGAATTTCATGCAGCTTTTAATAAGCATTGTCAAAGGTATTATTCCTCTGAGTTTATCTGTCATAACTGTTGTAAGGGATGTGACGACCACGATCAAGGTATGGATGTTTCTAGTGAAAGCTATGAGGATGAGGACCATGAAGAGGATGGTGATGCTTTGGGTGAGCTGATGGAGTTGGTAAAATCTCTCTATGTCGAGATAGAAAAGTTCAAATCTATAGAAAGCCCAAAGGATTTTCCAGTCCTTGAGGTAGATGTTCTTGGCAACTCTATTGAAGATGATAATGAATATTTTATAGCCGTAGAGACATTAGTTTCTGCCCTTGATGAGCCTTCTATCTCAGATTTAAAGGAAGAAGCCATTGTGGAAGATGATTGTTCTCTTTCTCTTCACGAGATTTCCCATGATGTGTTTACATTTGGGATTGAAAAGAAGAATCGAGAGATCGTTCCATTTTTGCAAGATGGAGGAGTTTTGTTCTCACCCAGCTCCGTTGATTGTTCTGATGAGGAGAAACAGAGCCCCACATCACAGTTTGTTGACCAAAGGATCAACCAGCTTGTATATGACAACTACGAATCAAATTATGAGCTGGATATGCAGGATTTCCAAGAACACATTACAGATCCCTATCCTCTATTTGTTAAAGAAAATTATCATGAGTAAATTAGCCATCTCAGGCCTGCAGAAGACACTGAGCAAAACGAGGAAGAGAAGAGTTTTCCCACGGGTCCTGTTTATGATGATTATGAATTTGACCCTTGGGAGAGCCAAGAAGAAGAACCAGAAGAACCGAAGGAGCAACAGAAGGGGTAGTTCATCTCTTGTCCAGAGCCTATAAGCGAACAACCATCACTTGAGACCAATCAACCTGCATCAGCTCCTCTTCCACCTATGCTTATCAGAGATATTTAGCCACGTGTGAGCAGCTGTGGAGTAGATCAGGTTGCCTGTTACGAATTTTTCAGGATCTTCCACTCATTCTATGAGCCTATTAGCGAGTACATGGAGTGGCATTTCCTTCATGTCTTGGAGCCACCCTATTTCATCTCAACTTCATCCTTTGAAGGGGAGCTGAAAGGTGTAACCATTCTGCTGTCACGGTTGCATCAATTGCTAGTGATCACTGACAGAGTAAAGGAGCTTCCATTTGGGAAGTTACTTGATTGGCTATGGTGGAAATTTTCTTTCACCTAGTGTTATCACTGAAATTTCGTCCGCACAGGACGATAAGAACTCAACATCATCAGCACAGAAAACCAGTCATTCATGGCACAAGGATTAGTTCCATAGCACAACAAAAGAGCCAAAACTATGCAAGATTGGCTAAAAAATAAAAAAGCGCATTGCACCCACTGAAAACTAGCGCATGCGCGCAATATCATCGTATATCGGGCGCATAAGCGCGGCTGTGGGGTGCAAAACCCGCGCGCCTGCCAAACGGTGCATTTATGAAGCTGGTCGGCCTCCCAACCACTATTGGATCGGCTCCCAAGTCGATTTGACATCAAATCCGAGCTCAATCTG